>MCFL01000059.1:0-156743 GCA_002102555.1 Catenaria anguillulae PL171 | reverse complement strand
TTTGATACATCTCCATGGCCGATGATATGACGCTCCAGGCCGAGGATCTCGAAGGATACGATTTCCACGGGTCGGCCCTGCGCGTGCAACGCATTCCGAACCTGGACGAGTTTTTGGCACGCCCGGCGTTGCTCGAGGAATGCATTCGTGGCAACTCGCTGGAGCGCGCGCTTGCAGCGCCCAGGGGCGCATTTGAAGGCGCGCGGCCGGGCGGCGCATTTGGGTTGGGCGGGCCAAGTGTGGGCAAGCCGCTCATGCGCTCGGCTTCGAGCTCCTTGTCGGCATCCGCCAGTGGCTCTGGTTTGGGCGCGGCGGCACCGGGGCCGCCAAAGGCAAACCCGTGGTTGCCGTCGTCGTGGGCCATGGGTGATCCGCTCAAGGCCGCGGTCAAGAAGGAGTCTGAGACGCCAAGTGCCACGGGCGATGAGGCAAGTGGTGCTGGGACGGCGTCAGCATCCGCGTCTGGAGCGGGTGGCGATTCGATGGCCGAATCAAATGCCAATGGAGACGCAACCTCCGGTGATGGTGGTGAGCAACAACAGACCGGGCAAGTCGACGGCGGTGCTGGTGGCGAAGATCATGTCATGGACGATGAGGAAGGAGCCATTGATCCGGCGGCTGCCGACCTAGAAGAGGGGGAGGACGGCGCACACATTGAGACGAACGATGGCGATGTGACCATGGACGAGGCGACGGATGCCCCAGCAACCGATTCAACTGCACCGCCACCACATTCCATCCCCGATCAGCCGCTCGAACAACCCGCGGGCTCCACTGCACCCGTGACGCGCTCACCGCCCGATCCAAACACCATTGCCGCCCAGCGTCTCAAGTACGTGGTGTTCCGCGACATTCCACTGAGCGTGTCCGAAGACGACGTGAGTTCAAGCGTGGTCAATTATGGATGCGACGCGTGCTCGCGTGCGTTCCGTGACGGCGACAATGTGGTGCTCATGTACGACGAGTTGCAGTCGTCGTTCATGGTTGCGGCCATGGGCGCCTTGCAGTTTGGTGGGCGCATGGTCAAGGGCGAGTTGGCGACGGCAGAGTATCTTGTGCAGTTGTACATGGGCGGATTGGTGGACTTTTGAGTTGCGGGTTGGGCAATGTTTGTCAACTGCTGTTTGTGGCGTTTGGTTGATTGGTGAAGCTCTATCCATACTTGCCCGTTACGGTTCCATATCGTTTGATTTTTCTTTTTTCTCTTCTTTGATTCATTGCCGATGTTGTTTGCTGTTGAATATATTGCCTCTCATTCGTTCATCCAATGCGTGCGAAGGCGCCTGTGCAAAATGCCGAATGAATGGGAAAGCTCAAGATGTCGCGCTCGCCGCCGGACTTGCCTCGATCTGCTCGCGCTGCCTGACCTCGCTTGACCACCCGCTTTCATCGAAAGGAGGGGGGACATGACAGAGTGTGCGGGATCTATTTGAGCGTTGAATTGCACGATTGAACTAGACAATCGGCGACCGATTGGCAGCCTGGATACAGTAAGTGATGTGCACTAATGACTCCCGCCAGTTTCGGAACGGGCTTGCTTGTCGGGCGGCCTGCAGTTGGCGGCTCCAGGCATTCTTGTCCGCCTTTTGGTTACGGCTGGAATTTTGCTGTCGGCGGGTGGGAAAGGCAATTGGTGGGAATCGACGAAAACTGGGGGGTAGATACAGTTGTGGAAGCTAGCATGAAGGCGCGTGCCGCACGTATTCACTTTCAGGTGTCTGTGTAAGGTCGTTCATACTCCCTCCCTCTTATATGAATACATTATGTAACTTGATAGATGCGCACGAACTGGAGCAAACGATGTTTACACGCATTCGCATCATTGTACGTAATGAAAATAGCAGATGGATGCCGCTGCACTGCTGTGCATGAGACCGGCACCAAGGGCAATGTGGACTTGTGTGCGAAGAAAAAAGGAGAGAGGAGCAGTGGTGTTGACAGTGGCAGACTGTGTCAGTTGGCAGCAGAGCAGACCCCGCCAGCAGGCAGCAGTACACGGCCAAGAGAGTAGGGACGGCACGCAACGACTATGAAGACACCCACTTATCTTCAATCTGCATACTCATCGGACGGGCATGCATCAAGCTCTTCCCACGCACTCTCATCTTCCTCCTCGTTATCCTCATTTTGCCCATCTTGCTTCTTGTGTGCAAACATGGCCAGATCACGTTTCGAAACCTCGTAATCTTGGATGGCCTTACCCACCAATCTCCGCTGCCCAATCAATCTGGCCCAATCCCCATTTGATCAACTGCTGGTTGATGCGTCATACACATTTGTGTCCCGCATGATCGGGGCAAGCGTAACCCGTCAGGCGCTGCTGCAATCGAGTCCAGAACTTGGCCAGCGTGGATTGACTGCATGCCCCGAAACTTGGTCAAGGCCAAGTGAGGCAACAAGGTTGCGAGGCCAGAAACTTGAGTAAATTGGATGCATTGCACCAGGTACTTTGACATGCAAGTTGGAATATAGCACAAGACAAAGGCACACACCCAACGTCATAAAGACAATGCGAGGCCGTTTCTCGGCCAGCGTTTTGACAATGTGTGAGACAAACTTGCCCCTGGGGGGAATCCACGCCAGCGTCGATATCGTTCATGTGCGGATCATCGTTTGCCGTGCACAAGCCGAAGAATGAAAGCAAGCAAATGCCTTGTTTCGCCCACGGCGTCAAGTCATTGGAAATTGCTCGACGCGGCAAACCGACGGCGGCAGAAGCGACTTGTACAAGGCGCACCACGATGGGGTTGTCTGCTTTCTTGACACCAGTCGATGGTCCCAGTCCGATTGCCCAACCAGGCGGGGGGCGATTGGGGTTGTGCGTTTGCTGGTGGGGGCGAATGCTGCCGATGCGAAATGAATCATGGGTAAGTCGAAAGACCAAAGATGCACAGACTTGACGAGGAAATACCATTAGAGGCCGTGGGATTCGTCAAACCGTTTGCTTGGTTCGTTGATGTGCCATGGGAAACGGTGATGTTTCCCCTGGTTGACACGCTTTCCGGCGCATGGAATGGGATGTTAACTTCTGTTGGCGTGTCACGTAAATAGCAGGGTGCGGGAATCGGTAGGTTGTGGGGGCGCGCTGAACAATACGGATTTGGATGGAATGTTCCAGATGTCACGGGGAATCGCATGCGTCAGGAAATAAAGACAAACTCCAAGTGTGGGTGACATGCGAAAGTACCAAACAAGTTCTGCTGGGGTATGTAAACGGATGATCAAGTTGCTGTGCATTGGCAGGTGGTGCATTGGTCTGCCCGTTGTTGATGATGACGACATTGATCTTGTTGAAAGGGAATATTGTCGCCCATCGAAAGAGATCATTGGCTATGGAAGGGTATACAAGATGTCAATGCGCTCGCTCAAAATAGCATTGCAAGAAACCATAGACGAACGAATGAGTGGGACCCTTTGGTCCACTGGAGTGTCGATGATCATCTTGCCAATCTGTGACGGCTCCCCATTCAGAACATGTTGAGACAATACGTGACGGCAGAAGTGAAATTGGTGTGGAACGCATACCTCTTGCACACCAGGCACCTGGGCGATTGGTCCCACAGACCTCTTCCACGTTGGGTGAGCGACTTCCCACCACTGCTTCATGTATGCAACAGGGTCGACAGTGAGAGCTTGTTTGGGAGCGGACATGAAAACTTTGGGATTGCTTGTAGTGAGAACTGAACATTTTCACTTTTTGGCATTGAGAATTCTCCATCGATAGAAGGGAAAGTCGCAAGAAATGAACATACTCATGAGCCGACCCTTGATGTGCTTGTGGCAGTGGCCCAATGCATCGCGGGCAATTAATAACAAAACTCACTCGCGGGCTCCTCGTTGTTCAGGCCGTCAACATACCTCTTCAGTCGGGGCTCAACCCTCGCGATATCAGACTCAACAAGGTACTCCTACGCATGGCACAACCAAATGTCAACAGTCTGTTCACTCGACACTGTGGTAGCCATAACGTGCCATGCGCACACACCAATCCATCAAACCAAAGACCGATGAGAAAAAGCCGGGCTTGAGGAGCATATCAAGAAGTGGCTCATCAGCAGAGTGCTTGGGGTCGGCGCTGGTCGGGTGAAACAGGTCGGTTGGATCGGGCAAAGGCAGGAAGACGGTGGCCAGGCGGTGCGATAAGGCAAACGGAACCAGAGGTTGAGGACATATAGCGAGTGCGAGCAGACTGTGCCTTGATCGTGAAAGGTTGACAGGACGTGGCAAGGGTGGGCGTGTTTGGTGGGAGCAACCGAGATGAAGGGCGCCCAAGCCGGCGTGGTGGCAACCGTAGTCAGGGGATGGCTATCGATTCCGGTGGTGGGCTGGGTGTTGACATGGCACGGCATTTTAGACCCAGTCTTGAACGTTAATGGGTCGAGTGCTTATGGTCCTTGACGGGTGTGACGAACATGGAAGGTTTGATCCGTCATCGACCAACCTCACCCAACCCCGTCGATCTCGGGGGTGCACTTTTGGGCATGCGTGCCCAGCTACATAGGCCGGTGATAAATGCTTTGGTTCGTGGCATGGCTGGATCTGTGGGGAAAGAATGCCCGGCTGTGGGTTTGGTGTGTGAAAGTTACGTGCTTGTCGCGGACGGGCAGCTTGACTGTCATGACCATGACCGTCGACAGATTCCTCGCGTCCTCTATCGCTTTAAATTTCTATCGCGCACCATGGCCGATGCGTCTCGACTCCTGTATGGTAATAATGGACAAATGCGAACCAGAGTCCCTGGAAACTGGTTCTACAATTGACACACAAGATACAAAATAGCCGGAGCTCACCGCGGGTCGCCACTGGCGGCACGCTGGCGACAATTGAATGGCGAGGGAGCTAGCACAAGTGTATTGGACCCAAAGTCCATTGAGGCATGCCGGTGCTCAATACTTGATTCTTGCCCATGACAACTACTCGTGTGCGCTTCTGCCGCAGTTGTTCATCGAACATGTTGTGGCAAAGACAGGACAAACTGAGACCTGATCACCAAGAAGGTAAATATAAAACCGACAGACACGTCTCGTCCAGGGGTACTAAATTTAGTACCCCTGTCTCGTCGCTTCACTCTTCGCTCATTATGAACTTTGAAGGCTCTAAGGACGGCCGCCAACACATGGACGTGGACGCCGCTGCCACGCAATTCAAGTCAATCTCATACCCTCCCGACCCGCCCGCCACTCTCCCGCCGCGCCTCGAAATGCAGACCAAGGTGTCCGGTAATGCCAGCAAGGGCTACAAGACGAAGCGCGGAACCCGCGCCGGCAAGAATAAAAAAATGAAAGTACGCGTCTCAGTCTTCCGTAGCAATTGCTAGGATTCACGGCTTACGGATTTCCACTCTGATAGAATGCCTTGTACAAGCTGTTCGTCACACCCAAGCCCGAGGCGGCCGCGTCTGCGACAGTTGGCGCCGTCACCCATCACCACCATCACCACCATCACCACCACTACCACCAAAGGTAAGTGGAGGTGCTCGGGCCGCGGGCTATGTGCGCGGCGAAGTGACATGTACATATCCCCCCCCCCCCTTCCCGATTTGTTGTGCAATAATTTCATCGTATGTAAATATTCTTCGGGGCGAATATCAAATCGTTGTGGTCCTGATCCGATTTGAGAGAGTGACACGATCAAGAAAAAAAAAAAATACATTCCAAGTATGTTTTCAGACTGTCTCAGCGCTTTCATGGAGGAATCAACACTAATATCATTACTACATGACTGATAGCAATGTTTACCAACCTACGGATATACGCTATACCTTGCATTAGACCCTGCACATGCGAGCATCGGGATGTGTGTGAGCGGTTTGAATGGGTGAAAGGAATGTCACATTGACTCCAAACACGAACTAATTAATTGGCATACCTGCTGCCGATGCGAGCGCCGATGTCGGAACCGATCCGTCGTCTCGACCAACTGGTGTGCTTGGATTAATCGGGGTGCTGTGCGATGCCGATGCCGATGCATTTGGCGGAGTCGGCGGCGGCGAGCAGGCGTGTCCAGTCTCATACTGGAGGTGGTGGGAGCAGGCTCGTTCCATGTTTTTGTATTCTTCTGTCTCACATTTCCCATACAGTTTCCACTGACATGTGTGTGGTGCTCCAGCACGCACGATATACCCTTCTCTAGTCCATTTGACCGCATCCGTCGGCACTGGGTTGCCCATGTCGTGTGGTGCTGAAAACATTGCGCACGGGTCACTTTCGAGCGGCGCACGGACGGATTTCTTGCGTGACCGGTCCCATGTCGCTGTGGGCCATGTGAATCTGTGTAGTGTGTGTGTGAAGATATATGTACATCCAAAACAAGGAAAAGTGGGAGGATCAAGACTGGTTTGTGTGGAATGACGAAAACACTGGCCGATACATTCGCTGTAGAAAACAATCCAGTACAGTACAGGTAAGTCCGAGTGTCGCTTGGACGCACCAAGCCCGCCTTCATGAAATGGTCGGAAGTAACCATACCCGCCGAATGTGCATCCAAACCAACTCCATCCACGGCCGGAAGACTGCAGTGAACGCCAGCGCGGCCAGCAGCACCAGAAACAGCGACACGAGGACCTTGTCGAGGGTGCGCTCGCGGTCAAAGCAGATGGCGTTGAGTTGCGTGTCCTGCGACGGCTGGCACACAAAGTCAGGCCGGTACGGCAGCGTGGTGTTCTTTGCGTCGTGCTGGGCAATGGCGAGGCACAGCGAGATCTTGCACGCAACACATGACTCGATGGGCACGATGGTCGAGTTGGTTGGCCCGCAGGCGCACTTGCAGTTGAGCATGATGATTGGGAAGGTGCCGATGAGGATGCATCGAGTGGTCTGGCATAATGTCTGCAAAGCCGTCGCGGAATGATACCTGTTCTCGCCATGCATGTCAATGTACTTGTGTCTGGTGGGCGGGCTGTGGGCTGTGGCCAATCGCCGCTCACAGACGTGCCTATGGTCGGGCGCAAAATTAAAAGCAGCGATGGTATTGGATGCCTCTGGGTGTTGATTTGCCAACCGCCATCGTACTCTATGAATTACTTTGCCATGTGTCCTTCAAATCCCTCACCAAGCATACCGGCCTCGGCACCTGGTAACGCCAGCCGCCGATCCGCCCCACCGGCGAGCACTGAGTCAAGGTCGGACGCTCAGAGTCTCTCTGGTGCAGGTCCAGGTGATGACGATGACGGGAAGCAAGCAGCGATGAGGTCAATGTCGTCGGCAACGCGGGCCGCTTCGCCTCAGTCACCATCCGCGGGCTCCAGCAGCAGTCATCGTCGACTCTCTGTCGGCGACACGCCTAAGCGAATTCCGCCCATGCTCATTCGCGATCCGTTTTCACAGGCGGACCTGGCTCGTCGGCTGAAAACTTTTGTCGTATGCACTGGCACATTGAAGCTGTCCGTCACCGGAACTTGACCCGCAACTGACACATTTTCGCACTGCTGTTAGTCGGCCACGTTTGTCTTTGCACCAACCAACGTCTCACCCCTATACGCTGCCGCTCGCGGTTGGACGATGGTGGGCAACGACCAGCTCACATGCGAGCTGTGCCATGCTTCGCTGCTCCTGTCGCCCATGTTGGAAACGAGCGATTCCGTTGGTTCGCCGTCACATTCTTGCAAGTGCCCTCCACATTAGCCATGCGCTCACACAGCAACCCCTCAATGTTCCGTCAACAGACTCTCGGATCGTGCAAAAGTACCTCGCATTACTCGACTCACAGCACACGCCGCAATGCGCGTGGCGGGCGGGTCCATGCTCCGAGTCCGTCGTGGATATACCCCTTGCCACACCCAGCGTGCGAGCAAAGATGTTACTGGACCACGCGACCATTCTCACCAATGGAATCAAGCGCCTTGGATTGGAGGATGTTGAGTGCGTGAAGCAAGGGGATGACGGACACGTCTTGGTAGGTTTTGTTGAGGCAGCGTGAAACGAGCGAGTGTTTCAACCCGTTGCCTTACATTGCCGTGGTGCCTATTGTAGCCTCCATCGGTCATGCAGCTGTTCAAGGACGTGCCACTGGGAATCGTACATTGCGCGATGGGCAACTGGTCTCTCGCACCCGCTGCTTCGCCATCCGCAACACCGGTCAACTCGAGCGCACCCGAATCTGTTCAAGACGCGGTCCTTGCCTGTGACTTTTGCAGTCGGCGTGTCGGTGTATGGACGTGCAAAAAGGGTACGTACGCATCTCATTCCCAGTGATGTTGATCTACCACCACTCCTAACTTTGACTTGGTCCGCATGGATACACATTTCAGACTCGCCTCACCACCCAATCCACGCACACAAATGGTACTGCCCGTACGCGCGCCCATCCACGTGGTCCACCATCATCCGCCAACTTGCATCTGTCTCCTCAATCACGTCACGACGACCAACCACCACGCCAGCGCCAGTGTCGGCATCTGCCGCCTTGCAAGAACGCCGAAACGATCGGACCTTGATTCGCGACATTCGCCAGTTGCTGGAAAAGACACTGCACCCGCCAAGCGCAGGTACGAGGAAGAGGAGGAGAAGGCGAGGGATTGGAAGCGCCGGAGGAGTGGAATTGTTGGTGTAGCAGCGAGCGGAATGGCACTGCGTTCGTCCGATAAATGACAAGATTGGAGGATGGGCATTTAGCGTTCTTGTGCTTTGGTTGATTTGTGCCGCCGTTCACATGTAAAAGAAATCCACATCCTTCAAGGGCCCAGCCCTCTGCTGATAGGTCTGGCCAAACTCGTATCACGTTTACCCAGTCTGAAAATGACTCCTGATGGCCGCTCCTGCCACCTGTGCATTGAAGCAGCTTGCCCCCCCCTTTTGTCTTGGCTACATCATTTTCGGGCAGAACATGGACATTGTCATTTGTGATGCGCTGATGGCGCAACGACTGAGACGCTCCCGCAAGCTAAATGCCTGATCCACTTGCGAGAAGCATCAAACGAAACATATCAAAACACAAGCACTTTGTGTGTATAATATTCCCAGCCAACCGCCACGGACACCAAAGCAGCTGCCCGCAACAAGTGACATGCAAAATATCCGAACAGACACAAGCCAAGCCAGACAGAAAACTTACTTCTTGGCATCGGCCTCGGCAGCAGCCTTGGCGGCAGCGCGCTTGGCACGGATGCCGTGGTAGCGGGCCAAGGTGCGGGCCTTGCGGAGGGCAACGTAGGCGTTGAAGTTCTTCTCCTCCTCGGTGATGGCACGGGCGGGCTCTTGCTCGTACACGTTGACAATGGGGTGGACAAAACGCGGAGCTGGGCAGCAGCGGCAACCTCCTCGGGCTTGGCACCCTTCTTGGGGAAGAGCACAAGCTTGGACTTGTAGGTCTTGAGGCGCTGCACGTTGGCGGCAAGACCCTCCTCGGAGCGGTTCTTGCGGCGGAAGTCGACAGAGATGCCGATGGTGGCAGCTCCTTGCGGTTGATGCCAGCGGCCTAGAGCAAAAAATGTGGGGAAGCATCAAGCGTTCAGTCAATTCCGCTCATGTCCTCATCGCAACGCAAAATGACTTTTGGATTTCGTCCGCTTAGGCATCAAGTGCATGCAGACCTCAATCCAACCGTCCGAGAATCCATTCAAAAGCAAAAAAACGACGCACCTTGAGCTCCTCAAAGGTGAAACCCTTACCGGCGCGGATGCGGCGGTTGTACTTGGCGGTTTGGCAACGCACAGCGGGGCGGAGAAGACCGTCAACGGGGCGGGGAGCGATGACCGATGCCTTGGCGGCACGGGCAACACGGCGGGCCTTCTTTTGACCGGGCTGGTTGAACCACGTCTTGACGCGGATCTTCCAGTCCTTGCGGAAGTGCTGGTTGGGGAGCTGGTTGTTGTGCTTAACCATTGTGACTTACGGGAGTGGGTCGGCCCTATGGACAGTCGAGCAAAGCGAATGAGCGGGTGGTTCGTGCTCGGTTTCGTGGATTCGGTCGAACGAGACGACATGGCGAGAAACAAGCAACAGTAACGTTGCATCGCCGTCCGAGGCCTTTGAGATGGGAGTTACATGACAAGATACATACAGTTGAAGGTATTACCCGGTGAGAAGGTCTCAGCTCTGATGGTGCGGCCCAGGTCTTGGATGGTGGTGGATGGGTTGCGGCTCTGTGGATCGGAGGCCCATCAGAGATCAGCGCCACACCTCCCTCTCTCTGCCTGCCACAAACAAATGCGTTGACATTGCTCGTCTCATTCGATTTGACCTACCAGGGCATAATTGAACTGAGACTTCTATGACACATTCGGCAATGTCATCTTCCGCCTCACACACGTCCTCCACTCTCGACTACGCTGGTCCCTTGACCCCATGTGACGATGTTACCAATGATCAAGCGTCCCAGTTCGTAAACGTGACCACGTATCCTGCTCGTCCGATCCCTGAGCCCCTCATCTTTGGCTGGTGTATGTTGGTGTACCAAGCTCTTGTTCGGTTACTTCGGTTGTCCTGATCTGTCTTGTGCTTCTCGGATAAGATTGAGCTCCTTGGTGCCGTGCAGTTTGCCCGCTCGGAGGATTTGTGTGCTGACTGCCCTGCAGGTATTGCCTTATGCTCGTAGCCCCGATTGCTCCTGTTTCAGTTGCTGACCTCCTCGTGACTATATGTAGCTTCTGTTCTATACGACCATCATGCAAAGCGCTACGTTCATTGTCGAAGGTGCGCCGATGCCACGCCGTGCAGAAAACAACGGTGACAAAGTGAACAACTTGCTCCTTCACCTTGGACGGGCGGCCAACACGCTTTCGACCTCCAAGCGTGTCTTGAGCATTCATTACGCTCAAGCCATTCACGGAGGCACTTCCGCTCGAGTTTCCCCAGCAGTACTCGCTCCCATTTGTCGTTCAGGAAATGCTGCGCGCTTTGTTCCCTGATCCGGCCATCAACCCGGCGCTGTCGCTCGCACCTGCCAATGTCATCCACCTCCAGCCGACTGCCCGCGAGTACAAGCAGTACCAGAAGGAGGGCTCCTTCGACGTTCGCAAATTTCTGCGTTCGAAACGGGGTTCAATCCAGGATCACCATGACTTCATGGTGCTTACCCGCTGCATTCCGCACAAGCGCAGGTTGGACGAGGACGGCGCGGACGTGACGGTTAAGGTTCAAGACCCGCCAAAGAACCATTGCCGGTTTGACCTGAATGGGATTGAGTGGGCAGTCTGCGGCGTCGGACGTCATGTTGGCCACTTTGACTGTGGTCATTGTACGTCATTGTTTCACCTGTTTTCCATGCACTTTCCTCATTACGTGCTTCATTCTTCCTTCACCTCTCTTGTTTGTAGGCCTGGCCATCTTTCTTGACCCCTCATCCGTCAAGTCCAAACCTCGTTGGGGTGGTCATTGACCAATCATCCGTCGCCATTGGGTTGACTGCCGCAGCCGTTTCGCCCTCGAGTCTCGCGCTGGATGATACGTTCGTCTACCGTCGCTTTAAAGACCTGCCCAAAAATTGTGCCGGGATCCTCGGCCAGCCTTGGGACCCAAATCAAGCTGTACAAACAACGGCCCCTGCTGCTTCCTTTTTTGCGGAGCCATCGCATTTCGCCTACTTAATTCCAAGGACAATGTTCGTTGTTTGTTCTCATCCGGCCCACTGTCGCACGCCAACTCACCATTTTATTGGGTATTGGACGCTTGGGAATGACCCCAGACGATGAAGATGCGCCTACCGAGCCATTGTTGGTGATGGACGACGTGGTACGCCGGAGTCTGTGAACACATGTGTTTGCCATTGACCGAAGGTACTCGATGCCAACGAGGGTAAGATGGGGATGTAGTTGATGAGTAAGTTTTGTATGCCCGATTGCTATTGTCTTCATGACATTTTGATGATTTTGTTCTGTTTCTCATTCCATTCCTTTGTCTGTCGTCGTCAGCGTACCTTCAGAGCATGAGGACACGCAAAGGACGGTACGAGCTTGACACGTCTACCACCAAATCGGAGCAATAAAGTGCGGATACATGATCAAGCCTCGACACCAGCTAAGCGAGCGTCGGTGAACACGGTGTGCCCAACAGCAAACAACTGATGATAGTCGTCTTCACCATACCTCGCAAGGAACGCATCCTTGCACCTTTCCGCGATCCATCCAACCATGCACACCTCGCCGGGGTTGTTGAGCTCCACTAGCACCTTGACGAACGAGCCGATTTCGTGCCACGAGTGCCACGAGTTGGTCGTGCTGTGCTCGAAATAGACGTCGTGGTAATCGGCAAAGTTCCGACGCCAATACGAGCCACATCCTTGATGGTAATCGCAGGAGCGGAGCAAGTCTTGGATATGGATGCCAAACACAAGGAAGAATCCACGGCCAACTAGATGTAGCAAGCAGACGCAGGAATCAGCCAGGCAATGCTTGACTCAGTTTGACAAAGTGGACAAACCTACCCAGCGCGTTGATTGATTCCTCATCCATCCACGCCATGGGGTCGGCCGGGTCGGACTCGGGGATGGGCGTCGAGTTGGAGCAAGTAGGCGACGGCGAGAAAGACGGGAACGAGGAAGAGCTTGGAGTGGGGGACAGGGAGGACGGGGGTTCTTGCGCGCCAGACGGCATCCGAGGTTGTGGGTTGGGAGGGGAGAGTAACGCGTCGGAATCCGGGCTGGATGGAATCACGATGGTTTCAGTTTGCGTTGGAGTGGATGGGGAGGACGCCAAATTCGCATGCCTGCGCGCCCCGGTCACTGTCGCAGCAATCGTGGCAGCAAGCTCCTTGCGGGCCGCCGATTTCTTGGGGAGCTTCGCACGCTTTTCACTCTCAAGGACTGCTGACGTCTTGCGCTTCCTTGAGAGCTCGACTGGGGCGGGCTCACGCGATGCGGCTTCCTCGGTCTCGTCGGATTCTTCCTCTTCCGGTTTCGGCAGTTGGTACGTCATCGGGCAGGCGGTAATGTGCTCCTTGCACACCTCGTGGGTGGCGATGGTGAGTGTCTTGGAACGGGACGACACAAGCTGTTTCGGGCATGTCTTGCACTGCTCCTGCTGTAGGGCGGGTTGGGGCGCAGCAGGCAAGGCTGGGTCGTTCGTCGGGTTGACCGTCGCTGATGCCTTTGGTTTGCGGAGCATGAGCTGCGCCAATGCGTCGAGGGCCCCAAGCGTTTTGGCCGCGCGATCCTCGCGGTAGATGTTGAGCGCCGAATGTGTAGATCATCACAGCGTCCGACTCGAGGTCGAAGAGCCGAGCAGTGAACCGCGAGCTGAAGAACAGCTTGTTGAGGCGGTCTTGAAGGGCCAGAGTGGCCATTCTGTGCTTGAACTACACAGTCACATGTCATGCAGCCCTTTGTGAGCCAAAGGATCGAAGAATAATAGTGAAAATGAACTGGGAACGGCCAGACGGACCTCTTTGTTGTGCAAAGAGCGGGTCGACGGCAACGACGAGGGATCGAAGCGGATCATGGTCTCTATGCTGGTGAGCGGAAGGACAGGCACACCGTCCACTTCCATTGCCGCGATCTCATCCAACGTCTGAATGCGATTTGCGGGTCCAAAGACTTTGGTTGTGTTGGCGAGCATCTCCGAAACGGCGACGAAATCCTGATACTGCTCATGTTTCGCAGGGCACGGCTTTTGCAGCATGTGAGTGTCGATGCTGAAATGCGATCCCATGTACTTGGCGGGACGGGGCGCCCCTGGAGTGGCATGGGGATGATGCGAGGGGTGAGCAAGCCGGAGGCGCAAGAGAGCCAGACTGGCTACGTTCAGGGCGTGTTGGGACCCCGTCTGATGTCGCCGGCGAGACGGGAGCTGGGCGTCGGTCTTGCGGCCAGAGGTGACTGCGGGCAGTCAGGTGCGCTCAGTGTCAGGATCAGGGTGCTGCATGCCCGTAACCTATGAATCATCTTTTTCGTTGGCGTAGGCCATCGTGTTGTGTTGTTGTGATCTCGACGGGTCATCGAACCGCTAATGAAGGCAAAAGGCCCGCCAAAGTCCCATCCTCGGTAGACTTGCCAGCCAAAGCACGGGCCGTGCGGTTGCAGACCAGGTTGCAGACTTGCGATGGCGATGTAGCCGCAAACCCTTGTCGCAGACACCCTACTCGATCAATTGCAATGTATTCCACGGCTTCAAGTGACTCATGTGAGTGGCCTGAGCCGCGCCGGGGAACACCGTATACTACCACATTACTCACAGTTCGCAGCTTACATTGTAAGCCAGATCACCAGGCCGTTTGCAGGGCAGGAATAGCGGTGCCAGCACATGACATATAGCGGCTGGAATGAATCAAAACCGAGAGGCATGGGTAAATGTGAACTTGGGAGACGACATGTGCCAGGTGCTTGCAAAGAAAGGGGGTCAATGACGATGAACAGTTTGTCTATGGGTAAGTGCAACTGAGGTGGCTACAGATCAATGTCGGACGTTCGACGACTATTGCTGCTCTCCTTGGCCACACGTGCTTCAACATCGACCGCCAAATCCTCATCGTTGCCCCAAATCGACGGCCGTGGGGTATACTTGACGGGCTGACCCAGAGCCCAAGCTGCCGCTGCTTGCGCGCCACCCACGAATGCTCCCGCAATGGATCCATACATCAACGTGCGCTGAACCGACGCCCGTGGTAACCGATCTGAACAAGGATTGTGTGAGCAGAGCAAACAGGACGGTGAGAGGAGTACCAATTGCCACAACGTACTAATTAACGCAAACACTCCGGCCGTTGTCACGCCAGCCACCACGCCGCTGGCAGCGCTCTCCCTCTCGAGTGCCAAATCCACAGCTGTCTCGACACCCGCAAACATGGCAACGACCGAGCCCAACCTGCCAGCATCCCACAGCCCGCGCTTGATGCCACCCCATACCATCCGATAGTTTTTCGCCTTGTGATAAAAGTACCAGCCCTGGACCGTGACGGGCAGCTGATGGGCATGCTCGGCGAGAAACTGGAGGCCGGCGGATCGGCTTCCGATGAGCGCGCCAAGCGAAAAGCCCCACATGACGCCTAGCCCAGTGAAGGTGGCAAAGCGGTGGAGTTCGGGAGGGGCCGGGGGCAAGCGCTGAGGGTAGGTGGGGTCGTGCAGGGCGAGTTCAGGCGACCATGAAAAGTAGGCGTGGAGGTTTTGCTTGAGGCGTCCCATGTTTGGGCCCGTGTAGGGTTGGTTTTGGTGAGGAGGCGGGAGAGGTGAATGAGTCATTGCAGGTAATGTATAATTCATGTGATGCCGAGTGTGGGTGTCTTTTCTTTGGTCATTGATCCGTTTGAATGATTGTCGGTCGCATTGGAAAAGATGAAGAGATTCTTTGGTCAGATGTATTTCGATAAATGGAAATGGATCGGAGGGCCACTGCGCGGAGAATAAGAGTGAGTCACTCTGCCCTGAAGGAAGGCGATCACATGAAGCTAGTCCAGGAAAAGGAAAAAGGCCAACGCCGCTCTCGCCGGTCCCATCCTCGATTTATCTTCCTTCAAGTCCATGCATCCAAGTCACATCAGCACCAACCACCACCATGTCTCACTATGAATCCCAGCAAATGCACTCGGGCATCACCGCCACCGGCACCGGCACCGACCTCGACCTGACCAACGACCAGCTCCAGGGCGGGCCGCTCCCCATCTCGCGCCTCGACGGCCTCGGTGGCATCACCGCCTCCGACACAAAGAAGCTTGCCGAAGCCGGCTACAACACGGTCGAAGCCGTCGCCTTCACCCCGAAAAAGAACCTCATCCTCATCAAGGGCATCTCCGAGGCCAAAGCTGACAAGATCCTCGCCGAGGCCAGCAAGCTCATCCCCATTGGCTTTCGCACCGCAACCGAGATTCATGCGCGCCGCAGTGAGCTAGTGTTTATCACGACGGGATCCACAGAGTTGGACAAGCTGCTTGGTGGTAAGTTCGTTCGCCCTGAGTCACTTTCCATTTTGTCTCACTCTCATTTTTGGGGTGCTCACACTGCAACTGCAACACGTTCCAATGTACTGTCTCCAGGTGGAATCGAGACGGGCGCAATCACCGAACTCTTTGGCGAATTCCGCACAGGGAAAACGCAACTGTGCCACACATTGGCCGTCACGTGCCAACTGCCCGTTGAAATGGGTGGCGGCGAGGGCAAGTGCCTGTACATTGACACGGAGGGAACGTTCCGTCCCGAGCGGTGCTTGGCCGTTGCCGAGCGCTACGACATGGACGGCGCCGAGGTGCTCGAAAACATTGCATACGCCCGCGCCTTCAACTCGGACCACCAAACAAGTTTGCTCATTCAAGCGTCGGCCATGATGGCCGAGTCGCGCTATGCTCTCATGATTGTCGACTCGTCCACGGCCTTGTATCGAACCGATTTCTCGGGGCGTGGCGAGCTCAGTGCTCGGCAGATGCATTTGGCAAGGTTTCTCAGGGCGCTATTGCGATTGGCCGACGAGTTTGGAATTGCCGTGGTCATGACAAATCAAGTCGTTGCTCAGGTCGATGGTGGTGCGGCCATGTTTCAGGCAGATCCGAAGAAGCCCATTGGCGGAAATATCATGGCGCATGCCAGTACCACGCGGTTGTACTTGCGCAAGGGCAGGGGCGAGACTCGGATTTGCAAGGTGTATGACTCGCCGTGCTTGCCAGAGGCAGAGGCCATGTTCGCCATTACCGCCGAGGGAATTGCCGACGCAAAGGAGTAACTTCATTTGGTCGTTGACTTGAATCCCCTTTTTTGTCGATTCCCCTCAAGGTGCTCGGCCATGATGTGTCTCATGTGCTATTTCTTTTGTATATTCCCCTCTTCATCCGATTCCGTATCACTTTGCACCTCGTCTCTTGTTGTCGTTGTCGGACATTGACTTTTTATCAACTTCATGTGTTGGATTATGATGCAAGGACAACTTTTTTTCATCCAAACACTTCTACTACGGCCGTCTCACCTCACCTGAAAACTGATATCGTGGCCGCATGCTGCCCCCAGCCAGCAAGGAAGGTCATGGCGGCAGCACAATGTGGTCGCAGCGTTCATTCAATGCACCTTGAAAGAACTATTCCACATTCGTCATCCCGTCGTTGCTCTCATGGTTGGCAGAAGGAGTTCGTTCTGTGAACGTAGAAGTGTACGGAAAACATTGCGAGGAGCACGCGTCGAACCAACAAAACGTCATCCATAAACGAAACGCTCATTCACATTTCCGTGCACTCGTACTGAGTTCTCAAACGTTACACTGCACAATTCCCTTGTTTTCCGTTCATGTTCTGGCTTTCCTTCTTGCTTGTCCTTGTGCAATGTGCGAATTGGTTCATTCTTTCTGGCGCGCGCCTGTTGCCCACAAGTTGTCGTGACTGACACAACTCGAAGTGCCTGTCTCTCTCTTGCTTCCGCGCTCTTTGCCGTAAAATTAGATAATTGACTCGTACTTCGACTCCGCACACTGCAATCATTAATAATCACTTCCAATTTGTCTGGCCTTTTCCGGTCCGTCTGTTTCGACCCCACTCCCGTTGCCCCCGACCAATACCGGTCAGTCGTTCAATATCATGATCGCCATCCACCATTCCCACAGCGCTCACCACCTGGACACCTCTCCTCACAAACGCCTTTTGGCAGTACAGTATATAGCCCTTGACCTCAGACCTGCGCTCCAGTCCCATACCCTCACCGACTCGACCACGGACCCGCCAGACTGTTCGGTCCTGCCACTCTTCTTAGACTCAAACGAAAACCTCATAGACCGCTGTTCGGGACCACTCTTGGCGCGCCTTAAACGGCATTCAATACTCATACTCGACCTTGTGCTTGTGGTCAGCACCCTTTTTCCTCCTCCTTATTTCGTTGATTGGTGCGGTTGCGTATATCCACCATTTGTCCGCTGCCTTTTTTCTTCGCTGCTGACGCGTCGAGACTCCAATTGTTCTACCCAGGGCAGTTGCCTTCACCATTTTCCATTGATGCCGTCGAATCCGTACCAAAATGGACCATCACCCACACACGCAAATACATCACCATCATTATACTCTGCAGTCATCAGCTAGTCGTTCCAGCTCCAACCCGTCGCCATCTCGCCTCGTACGCTCGTCATCTCGCTGCTCCAACGGCGTTGGCCGCGACAGTCTGCATGTGGGGTCGTACTATTCCGTTGCTCAGCAATCACCGGCACCACCAATGGAGCCGCGGCGCCAAAGCCACCAAATGGCGTACGAGCCAGCGTACCCGGTCTTGTCCTCGGTTCCTACGCTCGCTGCTGGCAACATTGCCGTTGAGCATCAGCTTCATTACGAAGAACAGCAAATCGCACTCAAGGAACTCCGTGAAGTACAGATGATGCACCTGCAGCAGCAATACCAGCTCCAGCAACATCCCCTGCTTCATGTCCAGCACTATGAGTCGCACCATTCTCAGCACCCAGAAATGGGGTACCGTCGGCAAGCATTTGCGCGACAAGATTCCGTGTTTTACTCGCGATCCCTGCTACCACCGAGCTCTTCATCAGGTGCAGCAGGTCCCATTTCAGCCCGGGCTATGGCGCCGCCCGAACAGTCAGCCAGCGGCGTCGCACACTCAGGTCATACAATGCTGGCACATTCATCGGTAGATGCCACACCGGCATCATTTCTCCACTATGGATTCGCGGCGCAGGCCAGACAAGTCGATTTGCGAAACATTCCCTCGGCATCCGCACACGCCTGGACACGTGAACCAACATCTAACTTGACCTCGCCGGGCTGCTCATACACGACTCTTTCATCGGTCCCACATTCGTCTCCTCCTCCGGCAACTTCCACGGCGACCACAACCCGCGCCTCAACTAAACGCTTGACGCATGCAACCCATGCTGCCGGGCAAGTGCCCATGATCCCCATGCCTGACCATGACGACGAGCTTTCTGCTGCTGGTGCCGACTCGTGGTCCAATGCGTCGGTTGCTGGGTCGTCGCGTGGCGAATCACCTGCTGTGCATGTCCCAAGGTCTGCGTCTGTGGAAACGGCGTTGCGTATGGGGAAAGAGCCGAGTGAGACACCTGCAACAGAGGACCAGCCCTGGAACCACGTGGCCGAGGTTCCCAACGCGGCTGGCGCACATTCCATGACCGAAGCTGTCAAGGACCACAAGAACTTTTCCACCCCTATGCACCCTTCACGAGAGGATACCGTATCCATGACTCCATCCGTGCACTCGCGCGTCGACCAAGCCAACCCGTCACACTTCGCGCCAAGTGCAGACAAGCGCCAACAGCTCTCCTTTCCTCGAGTCATCCAATTTGACATGCCTATCTTGGCCGCAGCATCCAACCCATCGCCGGCCTCCGAGCCGCTTGGTGTCTCACCTTCCTCCACACCATCCGAGCCCCGGCCCGCCATCTCGTACATCTTTTCGTCGCCCGCATTCGGCCGGCTTCCAGATTTGCCCACGGCTTCGCCCATCGACACGGCGAGTCAACCTACTACAACGGCCACGTCGCCGCCGGTTGCATCTCAAAACCAGCCACCCATCGTTCACTCGACACCAATGCACTCATTTTCTGTTCCGCCGAGCTCAATTCGAGCCACCGCCTACCCGCGGCGCGGGGCCCGACGCTCGTCCGTCGACCCACTCGACTACCCAGGGTACATGTTCCCAACCCGCCCTTGCGATCTAGCGCCACCCACTTGCCCAACGCACCACACGCACCCAACAACCACTTCCCCACGCGGCTCGACCCACAACTACCTGTGCACAAGATGCACAAAGTACACGCTTGAGTTTGCCTGCTACTGGCAACCCACCATCCACAACCTGATCCTGCTACACGGTTTCATGTGTGCGCCATGTGCAGCAAAGTTGCGCAACATGCCCGTAGTGCGCGGCATGAGCGGCGACGGGGCGAGCGGCGAGAGCGTCATTGACCGGTACTATCGTGGAAAGGACGTGCGTGCCGAGTCTGTGGTGCCTGGCTTGTTTGAGTGCGTGTACCGGTGGGCGACGGCCGTGGTTGTTGATGAGACACCGGCAAACGCGCAGGATGCGACAGTGGCAGTGGTTGCGGGCGTGGCGAGTGGGAGGCGCAGCATGAGTGTTGGCGGCGCGGCCATGGCACCCGTTCCCGCTCGGTGCAGCAGTGTGCCGGTGGCGGGTGCACCCTTTCAGAGGGATGAAGGGTACTTTGGGATGACAGATGACGAGATGATGGGGGGCGGATCCAAACCGACAACACCGCGCGGGTCGTTGCTCGACGCGCTAGATTTGGGCCTGACGACGGTGCCCGATGCCGATATGGCCTTGTTGACTGCCATTGGATTGACGCCAAAAAGTCTTGTACTGGCGGGGCCCTTGGACGCATATCACGTACCGAGAGCGCTGCAAATGCCCGCCGCAAGTGCAGATGTCGCCAAGCCCAGCAAGCGCAAGCGGCCCAAACGCCAAGATCTCGAGATGAGCTCAGCCACGAGTGATGAGCTTGCCCAATCGCTTGCACCATCTATTTGCGCGGCTGCCACGAGCGTCCTTGGTGGACCCTTGGTTGCGCCCGATTTCGCTTGCCCGGCTCCTCGACGCGCACCGGCGCCGCTCGTGTTTCCGCAAGTGCGGCGTTTGTTGCCTGTGACACATCAAGTGTATCCGACGCCAGATCTGGTTTGCGCGACCGTGTCGCCCGAGTTGATTGGCCAAGACGAGCAAGATGAGATATGGCATGTTGGTGCGCCCATGGTGTTTTCAGGCGGCGCGGAAGAGCAGTCAGTTTGCGAGTTTCAGAGTTCTCGCGAGACCAAGCAATTGTTGCCCAAGGACCGAGCATGCGTCAAAGCAACGATTCGAGGCGGTGTCCGCAAGTACCGCCGGCAGCGCGCGCATTGGACCGACGCGCTGGCCAACTTGACCATTGCCAAGGCGTTGGTCGTTGGATTGGCGGAGCAAACCGACGATACCGGCGGGAGCACGAGTTCAACAGTCAAATCGGTGAATCGCACGGGTCAGCTGCATGTCACGACGGTTGCGCCCAGGGTGGAGCAGACTTCAAAGCCTGCGCGTAAGAAGCGCAAGGATGCTGGAATCAAGCGCGGGCCCATGAAAAAGCCAGATCTCACCATCAAGGTGCTCCCATTTACCGATGCAGTGCACTTTGACGCATCCACGACGCTGCCGACGCCCTTGTCGCCAACGTCTACCTTTGTCCGCGCGCAAAGCATCCTGCCCGCATCGTCTGCATCCACCAGCGCCAGCGCGTCACGCGCAAGCACGCCGCTTCTCTCTTCGATGCGGGCCGACCCGCAAGACTCGATTTGGACGCGGTTGACAAAGGGCGGCAAGCGATGGTGCCTCGTGTGCGGAACCACGTACACAACGCAGTGGCGGGAGGGCCCGTGGGGAAAGCAGACGGTGTGCAATAGGCATGGGCTTGCATTGAAGGGTAAGCCGCATGCAGATTCTGCTCCGCGGTTGGATTTGAGTCCATGGGCGCACGAGCGCAAGGATGATCGGACGGCACCGCTCTTTCATCAAGGTACGATTCCGACTTTCCTTTTGCAATGCTGGAACATAGGCTCACTATGATTGATTGCTGTGCCTGTAGTCTGTTTCACTTGCCACAAGGAAGAGGTTCCCCATCCTGCGGCCCAACTCAAGGGCGACCTGCTTCGTTGCGGAGGATGTGGTCTTGCTGTCCACTGTGCCAGTGATCAGTGCATGAAACGAGTTCCTGAGCAGCAGTTTGCTCATGTCAAGTCACCGGGAAGCAACGGAGACGAAGCGAGCGATCCGGTTTGGTTTTGCACCAATGCGTGCGTGGATGCGTACAGGAAATGCATGAGGGGAGAAACGCCGGTGATTGGTACGGGTCCTATAAACAATCCTACGTCCTTGGATTCCAGATCATGTGGCCCACCCTAACTCCGGCTTTCGGTCGGTGTGCCTCCATAGACGATTCCTTTCTCAAGCGAAATGTCAAGAACAATCCACAAACTCACCAGTTGCTCACTGGTCCGCCAGTGACTACATTCACACCACCGACAGTCCCCGAAACGGCTGTAATGACTTTGCCTGTGAACGCACCTACACCGCGGAAGCGCAGGAGGAATGCAACCGAGTCCGACTCTGACTACTACTAGGCATTCGAACATTTCGCCATCATGGACTGCGACCGACGCATTGTAACCGTTAACCTAGACTTCGTGGTCGATTCAATCCAGCGCTGTTGATGGTTGGGCTATTCTGAGCTGTCTCTCTATTTTCTCTTCATCATACCACCCCATGTTGTCTGTAACCCCTCGCTTTCCATTTTCTCTCCTTGCTGTTTTCTTTCACGCCTTCTTCCGTCGTACTGGGGGTGAGTCAGGTGCCTCCTACGAAACCATGCAATCCGTGGTCGGAATCCTCCCTGTACCTTCCTTTCCTGTTTTCCTGTGTTGCCTTTTCCACATCGTGCATTGTCTCAAGTCCATGACCCACCCCGCCGGATGTTAGTGGCGGTAAGGGATGTGTAGCAGAAAACATTGAGCATTCTTCCATCATTTCTTCACGATCCACTTTGCCTCTTTATGCGAGCCGTCCAACTGAAGATCTGGGCCATATCCGAGCCTGGTCAAATCCCGCCACGTTTGGTCCTCGTCTCCTTGAGTTCGGTAGTAGTACATGTCAATGAAGCCGTCCTCGGAGAGCATCAGGTCAGGACGCTTGGCTTGGTCTGCATAGTGGGCCACGATTTGTGCCAATTCGTGTTGGTCAAACTGGTTCGGGTGTTGCCGGTCAGCGACTTAGCGTGCGGTCGAATGCAAATGGTTTGGTACGTACACTTTGTTGCCGTGCTGCAACAGCAAATGCCTGCAACTCGTCCAGATTCAAGTACCCGTCCTTGTCCTTGTCGAAACGGGCAAAGATGACCTCCTATTTCGCAGCATGCATTAAATGAATGAAGGCGTGAGCAACAACAAGCGCGGAAAAGATGTATGCCAGGGCAGTTTCGAGGTCTGGGTGCAACATGTCGCAGGCGTCTATGAGCAGCGGCCGTTCGGGTGGCGGTACATTTGCTGGGGGCTTCGCGGTTGACTTGGACATGTTGGGGGCAGACCAAACGGGGGCGTGATGTTGTTGCTTTGAGTCGATCTATGTGGCGGTCAGCATGCATTTCAGGGATACATCGTTGGCATTCAATACATTGTGGTCCATTGTAAGTATTGCATGCGGGTGTGATGGTGTCGAAAGGAAATGTGAACAACTCGAGATTCTTTGAGATGCGCTCGACATGACTCATGTCCTCTCATACTGCCCAGTCTGCCTACAACACGGAAGACAAGTCTTCGACGACATTGAGCATGCGCTGGAATGTGAAATCAACGAACAGATGGGCGGGCCGCCAATAGCGCCAAAGCTGCGGTGGTCGTTCTATGAATACCTTAGCCGGAGGAACATACTCAATGAGACACTGGATCAGATTACAGAGCTAGGTGGCAAGGAAGGCTCACCGTCGGGCAGAGGATCAACGCTTTCCCTCTTCGCACTAGAACGAGTTGAATGGCTCCCATTGCAGGAACTGGCGTGCGGTATGCTCAATGTTACAGTACGTGAAAAGATTGGCCTCCATATGGCCGAACTATACAGAATGAATCAAGATAAAGATCACTACCAGATGGCGAAAAGATGGACGGCAGCGACAGTCTTTGTCTGCAGCAACATACTGTTCACGGATGTATGGAAGGAACGATGCAAGAGGATTGCCAATATCCCACAAACTCTGCCGCAACAGGAACGAGCCAGCAACGATCCTCAACGGCGACAACCCACAGAGCGAGATCCCACACAAGCTGGTGTGTGCCCAACATGCCTCGAGCAACTCGACCGACCTGCCTCCTGCTGTGCAAATGACGCTACCTTCCGCCAACCAGCGACATGGAGAGTCAGCGGAGACTATCTCTTTCTGACACATTTATTCATGGACACATACGTATGGCGACCACAAATCACCTACCTTACATACCCGAAACCCCTGACGATCCGCCCGACGGGGCGTGACGCCTCGACCTCGGAACTGGTATAATGGTTGGGATAGTGTACTTTCGGGTTTTGATTTGGTTTGTGTTCGGCAGGTGGTAGGCGAGGGTCATTGCCCGTGTGGATGATGAGGCGGCTGCGCGTGGGTGTAGCTGTCTCGGACCGCCGGCATGCCTTTGTCCTTCCGTGCTTCGGCCCTGCTGCCAAAAAAAAAAAAAAAAAAAAAAAATGACTCATGTCCTCTGGTATAACCTTTAACTTGGCTGCATCGCCAGCTATACTACCGGTAATATGTGAACTCAGAGGAGAACAAGGTCGGCTTGGTCATGAACCCTTTAGCAGCCGTTGGACCGCGCGGTCCAACCTGTTTTCGTGATCTTTCGCAATTCCTTTCTCCCCATACACAAATGCTAGACCCTTGACAGTCTGTACTACGGTTCTTGAGGGGTAGCTTCGTCAATTTACTGATGGTAACACGGATTCAATCAAGCCAGTTTTGCGCAATAAAAAACGGAAAAAAAACCAAAACTGCCCAAACGCTAATCAACATCGACCGTCTGCTGGCCCATTGCCCCCTGACATCAACTGGATTGGTCCGGAGGGGCTGGGAAGTTATTTGAAAGAGCAAGAACAGATGAAAGTTTTTGACGTGAAACTGCCGTAGTGTGGGCAGTTTCTGCCCAATCGTCGAGCCGAAAGCGGGAAACAGTCAACCGTCCCAATTCGCACATTTTTGGTCTGGATGGTGTCGGTGGTTTATCATGTATTGTGTGTACGGGGTCCAAAAATGACCCATTCTTTGGTTTTGGACCGATCAGTCCAACCGTGTTCACTGCTCGACGTGTTTTCGCTGTCCGTCCATCACCTCAGAAAGGAACAGCCGTCTTGAGCCGAAGCAAGTAAACTCTCTGTCCTGACCGGAATACGCTATGTACAGCATCTAGTACCCTTTTGAATCGCCCGCAATTGTCACAAAATGACCAAAAAAAAAGGAAAATCAACATCCCTCCGGCGCTCGCGCACCAGGGCGCACTCGGCGCGCGTCGACCGGCACCACCCCATTGGCCACGCTGGCCACGGCCGCTCAACCCGGCAAACGAAGCGATGTTCATGTCATTGAGCAGATTTTCATTCAGGATTGTTGTCCAAGGATGGTGAGAGAGGGAACTCAAGTGGATATGGCCGACCGGATCATTGTCAGAGGCGGGTGATCGACAGGTCAGGAAACCTGACGCTAAGAAACTGATTGCGTGTTGTAAGCCGCAAAACGCCAACTTTAAATGGTTGGACCGATATGGAAGGAGAGTAGCCAGCTCGTTCCAAACGGGTGTTTTTTCGTTTTTTCGTCTTTGTGATTTGCGTTTTGGTGTTTTGCCACTTTGGTCGGCACTTGACAAGTTGGCCAACCTAAACGCCACTCAACCGCCATCATGGCACAGTATGATACATGCAACCACACCGACCATACATGACATACTAATTAACTCTATGCACATGTCCACCACGGTCTTGTCCCGATCCTCCCACTGTGCGCTGCAGGAGTACTTTGAGACACCCCTCCACTGCCATTCGCACAACCATCTCAACGTGATCAACCATGCGTCGCAACTCGCCAGGCTACCGAGCTGGGTCGTGAGCTCGGTCAAACAGACAGAGCTTACTCCTGGCCGCTTTTGTGGTACGGCCGCCTTGGTGAGGATGGCAGGCCCTGGTCCCGTCTCGGCCCCTCGTCTTGTTGAACCAACAAAATTGCTTGTCATCGATCTCGGCAAGCACCCACCGTCCTCGTTCTTCCTCCCCGTCACGCCGCAGCACTCGGATCTTAGTGGATACAACACATCAATGAGATCGTAGGGAGATAGATGATACTGGCTTCCTCATCCCCCATCATCTCCGATTTCTCTTCACATGGCGAATATTCCGTACCCCCCCCCACACCGCCCGCTGCTTGATGCCTTCCACTATTGTCTCGGCACCGTTACCCATCTTCCATCACCGTGGCTAATGTCCACCGCTACCAAACCGACACCACCATGTCATGCTTCTTTGAACCCGTTGCCCATTATATGCACCGGACCTTGGTGACTGACCTGCCCAACCACATGCTTCACTTCGACTCATTTTCTTTTGCTAACGGCTTTGGTTACATTTGGTTTCGCCCGCAGACACTGCTGCTGCTTTGGTGGTAGCACATGGCTATGTGATTAGGGCCACTCTGCACAAGTCTCATGCTTGCGGCGGCGGGCAATGATGTCTGTCTCTCATCACCTCCGCCAATGTACTTGTGCTCTCGGGCAGCCAAAGGTTAGGGTTTGTTGAATGCTCACTCGTCAAAAAACAATCAATACAAAATCATCACCTCGCTTCGGGCATGCCTGTCTTCTCGTTGGAACCGTCCACCTTGAGAAATACTTGCGTTCGTTTGGCGCCACGTTATGCAGGGCAGTGAACAGTCCGACCAAGCGGAGGAGCCATCGGATCCAGCAGCAGATACCCATGTGGCTAACGTTATGTATTCATAGGAGATTGACGGGCGAGCTGGCGGCCCAGTAGCTTTGGATCGTGGATAACTGAAGAGATGGGTTCGTTTTACATTGGGCGACGAGGACGAACATCCTGGAGGTTCTTGGTGGCAATTGCGCTACATGGAAGTAAGAAACGACTTGTATTTTTGAGCTGCCCGCTTTTCGGTGGAGCGATGTCCAAGACTACCCAAACGTTCTCGACTGCAGCATGATCCTGCGCACTGATGCAGGGTGGGCTGCTGTGTTAGCAGAGGCTCCCTCGGTATGCCTATCTTTCACGGGTCATGTGGAGTCATGGACCTGCCCGCTGAACAATGCACCTGTACGGGGAGGGGTCGGCGGTTCAGGGCAAGGGCCCCGTCGCTGGCCACGGGGTTACCGATGTAGGTAGAGGGGCGGATGCCATGATCGGCGTGTCTCGACGGCGGGATAGGTGCATTGTCTAAAAGGGTGATGTACGGGCGACAAGAATTTTGTGGTCGTGGTTGCTGGTCATGATAATGTGGTTGCATGTACTGTGCCATGAGGGCGGTTGAGTGGCGTTTAGGTTGGCCAACTTGTCAAGTGCCGACCAAAGTGGCAAAACACCAAAACGCAAATCACAAAAGACGAAAAAACGAAAAAACACCCGTTTGGAACGAGCTGGCTACTCTCCTTCCATAGGACCGACGCGTCCAACTCCCGGCTGCTAAAGGGTTAAGCGCGTCCGCTCTGTTTGCTCTCAGTTGCGTTTGCGCCAAACGCGTTCGTCCCAGCCCCTAGTCCGTGTTGGACCCTCTGGTGGCCTAGCGGCCAAACACAGCCTCTCTGTGCTGGAAAAGCTCGTGCCATCCACCCACGGGCGCGACTTCCAGTCCCGGCAGACCTGCTCAATGCACGCGTTGGTGTTAGCCGCAGGGGGCGGCTTGACAAACAACCGTATGTTGGCACCATAGCTGGTCGAACGAGCTCGCTAGTTTAGGCCAACCGCACGCCTCCGCCTCGGTTTCCCGTCATGTACAATGTAAGAAAAAATGAATCATGTAAATCGCCATTCTAAGGGAGCGGGGGCTCTGCGGGTACGGCCAAGGACCAGCTCGAAAGATGGATTCCGAGGTCGCCAGTAACAAGTTCTGTCGAGGACTTGTCTCGGCCTGAATGGCGTTTTTTGAATCTTGACATCCTTTCGCATTCATGAGTCTTGACAGCACTAATGGCACTGAGCCAACCCTGCTGCCCAAGGACGAAACCTGAATGATCCGTGTCGCCTGCTAGCCTTGTAAGGACGGTTCGGGAGGTCAAGGTCTTTCGCTTGTCGCTTGCCATCGCAAGTTCCTTGATCTCTCCAATGGCAAACATTGACCTCAACCGTTGATGACCGACAGGGCAGGAGCAAAAGGTTAACCCAAGGGAATCGCGTCGACGGAGAGAGACACACAGTCATGCAATGCAGTGCATATGCTGGCGTGCAGTCTCGCGGCGTAGATGGATACACTCGTATACCGCTGTCGACCTTGCTTGACTCAAGTCAGACCAGTCCGTCTACATGTTCTACATACATAGTTGCTTGAACTGAAGGGCTCGTGCAAACTGCTGAATGGTGACGAGAGGCTGGAGGAATGGCGTTGGAAGCTGGACGGAAACCAGGCGGAACAACAACAATGGCAAGCAGCCACGCCTCGTCTCTCACTCTCAGGGCTTCCACCACACCACTCACTCGGTGTGATCCCCTCCCAGACCGCCTCCGTGTCCGTGTGGAGTCGTTACGAATTGTGTCGAGTATTGTATTGGAAGACATATACAGTGAGGAAACCGACGCTCTCTGCCCTTGGCTCTGAATCATCGTACAGCACTACCTGTTAAGATAGAAGCAAATCTCCCGGCGGTCACCTCGGTCACCTCGGTCACCTCACAACGAACGTCAACTTGGGTCAACAGCAACAGCACCGCGCCGTTCATTTTTCTCGTTGTTGTCGTCCGTTTCCGCAGCAAAAGCAACACATTGGCTCGGTTTTCTCGCTTGAGCTCCCGCCATTCGAATTGGAATTTCGAACCGAATTCACGACGACGACACGACACTCTTCAAGTTCCCGTTGGTTTTGGTTGGAGACAGAAAGTGCATACTGTGCTCCCATAGCTATCGATATCTCGGCCGTCTCGTCCGCCCTCATTGTTCCTGTTGAGACGTCTTGCTTGCCAGGTACATACACATCATGTCCATTTCCTACACATACTTGCGTTGTCCCTGCACTGCACTGTCGCCTCACAATATTCACCATCTTTGATGTCTCAGTAATAAGGAAATCCTCCTCCTCATCATCATCGTCATCATGTCGTCGTCCACGTGCAACCTCGACCCCAACGGCGTCGCCCCTGCCGAATTCATCAACCCCAACGTCGTGCCCCAGCAGGCCATCACGGCCCTCGCAGCCCAATCGCCGCGCGTCTACGGATGCGTCCAGTTCACCCAGGTCGGCTCCTCCACCCAGGTTGCCAACGGCCAGTGGTGGTGTGCCACGACCACCCCCTCGGACGAGCGCAAGTCCCTCGGCCGCGCTACCAACTGTGCCGTCACCACGAAGGAGCAGGCATGCCAAGCGCCCTGGGTCTGGGTGCAAAAGCAGCGCCCGCCTCCCGGCCAAGACGTCGGCGCCTATGTCTTTGGGTGCACACGTGACGACGGCAAGTTTATTTGTCAGGGCGGCCAGTCGTGCTCGCCCCAGGGCCTGTCTTCGTCGGGTGAGCCCGTCACAGTCGACTCGACCAGTTCCGGCTCAAGTACCACCGGCATCGTCATTGGCGTGTCCATCCTTGTCGGGTGTCTGCTGGTTGGCGGTCTCGGCTTCTTCTTTTGGAAGCGCACTCGCAACCACCGCTTGCCCGCGTCTTCCCCTTCGGGTCCTGGTGGCGTTGCCGCCGCCTATGCTGGCGCCAAGGTGGTCGTTCCCCCGAGCTACAACAACGCCATTGCTTCCCCCCGCACGGGCTCGTCCACACTTGTCACGCAATCGGCCAACTACCCAGGCGGCAACACCTCGTCCACATCTGTCAACGCTGCCGGCTATCCCATCTCGTCGTCTGGCGTATCCTCTGGCGGTGGCAGCGGACCTGGCGCCGTAGCTGTCATTGCCCTCAACACCATTCCTGCTAAACCGCAGAGGTCCAACAGTGCCACCTCCCGTGGGTCACAAGGATCCAACGGTGGCGGCATGCCTGAAGCTCGCTTGCCCGTCATTGTCAACGATTCGGTGCCACCCATGCCCACCACCACCTCTCCGCGTGCTCAGCAAGGCTACCTGTCACCACGCGAAGCCGAGCGCGCCAGATTGGTTGCCGCTCCGTCCCCGATTCTTGACGAAACAGATCTTGTCACGGTGCCCGTCTCGCCCAACATGATGGCTCAGCAGCAACAAGCCATGTCACCGCAAATGATGGCTCAGCAGCAGCAACAGCATCCACAATACGCAAGCGGTGCACCCACTCCCGTCATTCACGTCCAACAAGGATACCCCCAACAGCAACAGCAGCAGCAACAACAAATGTACCCCACCGAATACCAATCACATCTGCACCACTCGCCTGCCGCCGCCATGTCCCCTCCGCCCACGGCCTCGTCCCTTGCACCCGGACCCACCTCATCACTGGGCTCCTCGACTTCGTCCACTTCCCCGTATGCTCTGCCGTCTCGCTCGAACCTTGGCCCGGCATCAGCAGGCATTTCCTTTGTTCCCGCTCGGCCCTCACTCTCTGAGCCTGCCTTGCCGTCCCTTTCGGGTTCACCTCGCGGCTCAACCGACTCTCCCCGCCCATCGGGAACCTCGCGGCCATCACCACACGGTGCCGGCCCACTCGGCCAATCTCCTACGCCGTCGGCTGTTGGCTCCACGGCTGGATCCACCTTCACCACTGAAGACGAAGTGTTCCCGCGGCCGTACCGGACCTATGTCAACATGGATGCCGCTGCGCCCGTGGTGCAAGCCGAACAACCCGGCAAGGGCAACGTAGTGCCTGCCCTGCCCGCAGCCCTGGGCTCTCTCTCGCGTTCTCGGCACGCCATGCCCAGTGAAGAGTACGCAACCTACTATGCGCTCGACTTCAAGTTGCCGCTCACGGCCGCACTTCGCACCCAACGTGCTGCGGAACTGTGTGCAAGCAAGGGCCACTTGCCCGGTTACGCCATTGACGACTTGGTTGCAACATATGAGCAGCTGCAAGTGTCGATGCGTGATCTCGTTGCACAATCGTTTGCACGCGCGCCCGAAATGGCCACCCCAGGCCAGCCCAGCTTGGCCGACCAAGTGTTTGCAAGCGTGACTGGTGGTGCGCCCATGCCGCCCGCCATGGCGGGCCCCGCAGGCGAACCCAACCAGGCCGCGTTCCTTTCACGCCTCATGCAAATCTTGCTCACGGACGTGTTTGTCACGCTGACCAACCCGCTGCAAGTTGGCGCCCACTTGACCATGCTCAAGAAACACCTGCCCGAGCTGAAAAAGGACCTCAAGGAACCCGAAAAGATTGCCGCGCACAAGGACAAGGCCCAGGTCGAGAACGAAAACCCGATTGGGTTGTCTGCACATCTCTTGTTTGTGGTGCTGGACCATTGCATGTCGAGCCCGTCGCTTGCATCGCCTCTGCTTGCGCACTTGCGCCCGCTGCTTGTTCATGCGCGCAATACCTTGGCCGACACGTTCCATGCACATGGCGTGCCGTCGCCTGCAGAGGATGTACTCGACAATCTCCTGCATGTGGTGCTCGACTGGTTCCTCCGCCTCAAGCGCGAGTATCCCGGCGTCGGATTGTATGTGCCCGTGGATAACTCGCCGTTTGATGCCGAGCTTGCCGTGGTCGAAGGCGGCGGGTTAAGGCCAGAGATTCCCGGCGTGGTCGCATTCACAACGTGCTTTGGTTTGTGGGATGGGAGTATTGGAAGCGTCGGGTTCTTTGCGCGTGTCTGGACAAAGCCCGATTTGGGTGGTAATTGAGGGTGAGGCCTTGTCTCTTTAGATTCCCGAGCTTGTGTATCGGTTTGCCCTGCGCATTTGGATCCTTCATTGCCTTTGCGTTTTGTTTTGTTATTCGTTTGATGCCGTTTCCCTTCTTGTCCCCCACTAATGTCGCCAGTTCGCCCTCATTGTCGCAATGTGTACTCTTTTCCACCATGGCCTTTTTTTTCCTCCACTCTTTTTTCGTTTCTCCCATCACCCCGTTTTCCCCTCACACTCCATTTCGATAGTCCTTTTCTCACCTGGATCCATACATCATGTATTTTCCCCGGTCCCACTGTATTCTATCCCCCATTCTTTTCGTGTTTTGCGTTCGAATTCTATAAATTAGCCCCCATGCCAACTTCAACATCGGTCCCCCATCGGATCCCGGCTTGTATTCCGTTGCAGCGGCACTTGTCTTACGTTGCAACTTGCAACGGCAACACACTTCAGCTACATAAGGCTTCTTGTTCCCAACGCGATCCGCTACTAACGATTTGTACGGACAGCCCAAACTGCGGAAGGTGTAATCTGAACCGGAGGCACGAAACGAAGTTCAGCTCGTGTGACGCCATTTACTCATAGGTCACAAGCTCGTGAGAGCTGCCATATTCGTCCCGAAATGCGCGATCCGTCGGCCTGATATCCCAAACGTCTCGCTTCCCGATTTGAGGCGACCAGCTTGAAAGGTCGAAGTAATTCATGTGAGACAGCTACGCACGCGTCATTACGCGTCGCTCCAGCCTTCATGACCTGCCCCATCCAGTCGCCAACTTGCTTCGGCCCATCAGCCTCGTAATCCATGACTTGCTCGCAATAGCGTCAAGCACACACAGTTGCCGGCAATACTCTTGCCACTCGGCAATCTTCGCAAGAACGGTTGGCCAGGCAATGTGATATGAAGCCCAGGCAAAATGCAGGCTGGCAACGGGGGCGTTCCTTGGTCATCGGGTCAGTGACGGTCAGAGGCACCCGACTGCTGTATTTATATAGCCGGCGCATGTCCGCCGCCGCCTCAATTATCCCTCCCTTTTCATGCAGACCTGTCTCCATTCACAATTCTCAAGTATCGTGCTGGCCCACGAAATACCTTTGTCACTTTCAAGAACCAACTCAAGATTTGCCCTGGTTGTCAAGCACACCTCACTTCAACAACGAACCCACTTTCAAGAGACCCTCGTACACTGGCTGTCGAGCTTAGACTGGTCGCTTTTTTATTCTACCAAACCAAACCAAAAACACTCCCTCAAGATGTCTCGCCTCGCACTCACACTCGCTCTCGTGGCGCTTTTCCTGTCGACCGCCGCGCACGCCGCTCCCGCGCGCTCGGGCCAAATTCTGGTCGAATTCTCATCAACGGCCGACTGGGAATCGACCGTGTCGACTCTGTCGCAACTGTACGCGCAAGAAGCCAACTTGCCAGACCTGCGTTCACGCCTCCAGCGCATGGACGTTGGTTCAACGTTCCGAGCCGTAGCGCTGCCCGACCCCGGCCCGCAAATGCGCGCAAAAATCATGCAAGCTGCAAAGTCCAATGTACGCAACGTGGAGCCCGAAATTAAGTGGAAGTTGTATGCCACGCAAAACGGGGCCGTGCCGGGGCTCGACCGCATTGATGCGCGCCAGGGCCTCGATGGCAGGTTTACGTTTCCGGACTCTGCGGGCGAGGGCGCGGACGTGTATGTGATTGATTCCGGGTGCGACGTGAATCATCCAGAGTTGCAGGGCAGGGCCACGCTCGTCAGGGATTTGACGGGCGAGGGGCAGCAGGATTTGAATGGGCATGGCACACATGTTTCCGCTACAGCGTGCGTGAACGCTATTTCTTTCGGACTGGATTCGACTTGAGACAAGGACGTTCAACTCACTTTTTCTCTTGGATGTTTCTATCCAGTGCTGGCGCCCGGTTCGGTATCGCTCGCAAAGCCAACGTGCTGTGCATCAAAGTGTTTGATCGCACGGGCTCCTCGTCGCAAATCGCCGTCTTGCAAGCCATGCAGCTCGTGTCGCAGACGGTTCAGCAGCGCCGCCGCCCGAGTGTGTTGAACATGTCGCTCGGCGGGCCAAAGGCCCCCGGCGATGAGACGACGACACAGCGAGCGATTCAAGCGCTGACGGGCCAAGGCATCGCTGTTGTAGTTGCCGGTTCGTTGCTGCGGTCTTTTCGATGATATGACCGGGGTTCTCTTTGCTGACTAGACTTTACAGCTGGAAATGAGGCACAGGATGCGTGCAACGTGTCGCCTGCATTTGTTCCTGAGGCTATTACTGTTGGCGCAAGTACGTTATCGGTTCTTGTCTCATACAAATGCGTTTTCGATAGGATGCTCACTGACCATGTCCAACATTGTCTCACATTCAGCCGATCCACGCACCGATACCATTGCGTCTTTCTCCAACTTTGGCTCTTGCACCGACATTTTCGGTACGCTGAACTGTGCACTCGCACTCACACGTTGCTCGCTCAAATATAATGCTCACCTCCTCTGTCGATACATGTCTGTCCAGGTCCTGGCGTCAACATTGAATCTGCCAGGGCAAACTCGCAAGCATCCGCCGTCCTTAGCGGTACGTCCCATGAGAACACACGTCCCATTTCCCACGCGGCCAAACTTGATCAACTCATCCTCGGCTCGATTGCATGTTGACCAACAGGCACATCCATGGCCAGCCCACACGTTGCCGGCGTCATGGCCGTACTCATGGGCCAAGGCATGTCTCGCGAGCAAGCCACTCAACAGCTCTTGTCGTCGGCCACGCCCGGTATTGTGCGTGGAGACCTTCGCGGATCGCCCAACCGGTTCTTGTTCATTGGCGGCGCGGACGCCGGAAACGGAAACGGAAACGGAAACGGCTTGGCGCCGCCCGCGCCAGTCCAGCCGGAGGAGCCGCCTGCAGCGGGTGACGGCGGTGAAGTCATTGGTGCACCTGGCGAAGGCGAGGGCGAGCTGGTGGGCGAGCCGATTGAAGGCACGGGCGATGAGCTTGTTAGCGAGCCGATTGAAGGAACAGGTGAAGAGCTCGAGGCCGAGTTTGGCGACGAGTTTTCGGGCATTCCCGATGAGGGTGAGGAGTTGCCGCCGCAGTTTATCGGGTTGGTCGCGGGCGGTGAGCAGGAGGGAGAGGAGAAAGGTCAGGTCGGAACGGCTGTGGAGGTGTAGCGTGGAATCCTTTTGTTGCTTCAGATCGGGTGGAATGATAAGAGTTGCAGAAGTGTTTCCCAACAACTGTCTTGATGCAATGATGATTCCTGTATGGCCACATGTATTTTGCACCTGTCGTGGAGGCACTTGAAGTGGCATGGAAAATGTGTGACTCACTGCGTGGGCGATGTTTCATGAGCTCGCCTGCCCAACACAAATCGTAGACATTTGCCATGCATATGTGTCACTGTATCCTGCTCACAATGAATATTGCCCCTATGTAGGAAGAAGAATGAAGACCCAATGCATCATGACACACACACAGTCCGCTGCCCTCCCTTCTGAACTTTGGCACCTGCTTGTCGAAGCCATTGTCGCTCAACCCCACACTGGTCGATGGCGAGACTTGGCCCGTTTTGGATGGACATGCAAGGCGGCATACCAAGCAGCTCATCCCGTTGTTTGGCATAACTTGACGCTCGTCTTCCGCAGCTCGACAACCACGGGCACCGCATCGACCCAAACACCATCATCGGGGTCCGAGCCAACAACGTTTGCCGAAAACGCCTCGTTCGACAGCACAGGCAGTGGCAGTGGTGCCCAAGTGCAAGAAAAGCGTTTGGTCCGACCATGGAAGCTCGAAAGCCCAACTCTAGATGAGCAGCACATCCATCAAAAATTGGTGCAGCGGCACCGGCAAGTGGTCGAGTCGTGTGTGTTTCCTTGCTACAACCGGCCACTCGCAAACCAGACACTTGCGACCCGTATCCGCAAAGTTTCTGCCCAACACTACCCTTTTCTCTATCCGTTGGTCGTGTTCGAAGGCGGATTGTACTTTGCGTCGTTGGTGGAGCATGAGCTTGGTCACACGAGCTCGGCCACCAACGATGCCAGCCGCCTTGATGTTGTCGCCCGAGGCATTTCTTCGTTGTGGGGTCGGCCAATATCCAACATTCGCATTCAAGATGGTCTCATCCTCGTGCCCTACCCTCTTCACCTTGTCACCGAGCTGACAGTGGATGACTTGGACCCAGATCTCAACTTGGGCCACTTCAACCACGAGTACCCGCCCGACATGCTTCTTGGCAATTACTTGCGCTTTCTCGAAACCATCCCAGGCTCTCGTGTCCACACGCTTCGCTTCTACACCATCTCTGGGCAGACGACATCAACATTCTACTCGCCACTCACCCATCATTTTGACCACATTTGTCATTTCGACTGGGCATTTGTCAACGGCTGCCACTACTGCCCGCATTTCACCAACCATACCCGCACCATTCGCGTATTGCATGACGAAGGGTTTGACCGCGACAGCGATTTCCATTCCGTCATTTCCAAGCTGCCAAACTTGGTTCGATTTGATGAGCAAGGGTATGGCGGCATTGGCTTCCGATCCGTTGCGGCGGGTGCAAGTTGTTCCATCAACCCGCTTTTCACAAGCTCCGTCCTCACTCGGCTTGTCCTCGACTTTGCGCTTTCGAGTTGGAGTTGGGTGGACGGCCCATTCCCGATCCACATGCCCGCCTTGACATCGCTCGTCTTGTCGTGCCAAATCGCAGCTGAGTGGTTTACCCCCAACTGGCTCGAAACCCTCTTTCCGCCCATCCCCAGCCCCTTATCATCAACGCTGGCCCTTACGTCCTACGCATTCCCAGCGCTGACTCATTTCACGCTCACGGATCTGCACGACCAGCCCGACAATGGCCCCGACGGACATTCAATTGCGCTTCCCAAGCTCCCTTTAGCGCACATGCCCAACCTGACACATTTCTCGATTCCATTCGGGTACAAGGGCCGGCGCGTGACGCACTACTTGACGCCCAACGAAATGGCTCAGCTTGGCCAACTCGCACACCTCGAGTCGCTCTGCATTCCATCGGTCGACTACATCTTGTTTGACGGCCCTGCCCGCCGCCGCCCAAAGCAAGTCTTTTCCTCTACTGTCACCCACGTCGAAATCCAATTCGACCTGTTCAAGGACCTGCACTTGCACGCCACATTCCCGGGGCTCACGTCGCTTACACTGCACAAGTCGCGCAAAACCAACTCGGATCTATTCTATGGGACCCCAGTTCTGGGCCGGCACTACTCGCACCTGACTCGGCTCACTCTGCACCTTGCGCGGTTCAACCACTTTACCTGGCCGCGCATCCTCCGCCAAGTACCGAGCCTCAAGCACCTCGCCATTCACGCAACGCGCAACTCGCACGAGAACTCGACTGTGGCCTTGGCCACCTGGACGCCCGATGCGCCGCTCGAGTTTGTACATCTCGAGTCGCTCGAGCTGCACATGGCCGCGCAGGCCCATGTGTTCGAGTTGGATGGGCTAGCGTTTCCAAACTTGCGCTCAATGCACTTGGTTTCGGGGTTGCCCAGGTTGGATCCCGTGCGCACATTGATTCCGCGGCTGCAGCGGTTGGTCGTGGGTCGTGGGACGCATGGTGGATATGTGGTGCCTGGGATGGTTGAGCTGGTGACGCATCCGTTGCTTTGCCCGAGCGTGGGTGTCAAGTTTGTGCGCGTTGACAATGTGGATGACACCGATCGGGGAATGAGGTTGGTGTCGGCCAAGTCGCTCACGATGCATTTCATAGGCTCGTTTGAGAACCGCAAAAGCTGGCGGGCCTTGATTGGCCGCGAGATGGGCGGCGGCGGGTATCCAGTTCGATTGGGTCCAGGTGCAGTCAAGGAGTCGGTTGTTGTCAAGGTTGCCCGTTTGCCATACGGGAAACGGGATGCGACGCTGGTGGCGGCAACGCTTGCGCAGTTGCTGGCCGACTTAGAGCCGCGGTCGGTTGCCTTGGAGGTCAGACCGTTTGGGTTGCTGGCGACGGCAAAGGATGTTGAGTTGGTCAAGACAACGATTGACGAGTTGAAGATTACGTGTCTCTCAACTGTGTCGGTTGACCTTTCGTATTTATGTGTTAGATACACTTCATTGGGTTACATGTATCCACTTCACTCACATGCTCTCTGGCATGTAATTTTCTTGACCCATGAGCCCTTGATTGCCGACACACCTCCATTTGACGCAATCGTGAAGTGCGCGAACAACGCCAACTATGTATATGCCTTCACACATTTGAAATCATCCCCACCATACGATACAATACAGACACTCGACGGAGAAAGGGAAAAAGAATGCTGCCGCAGATATCCTCCTGCTTGGCTGCTCCCAGTTGCCGATGCAGGGTTTGCATGCGGATGTACACATAACACAATTCCCAGCCAACCTCAGGACATTTTTGTGTGCTTATTTTTCACACTCTCTGTGTCCTCAGCCAACGGCGGAATCCGATTCCCGAACACAAGTGATGGAAGCATTCTCGCCCCTTGAATGCACCCAAACGTCCTATTCGTCGGATCCCAGACAACCTCAAGCATTTACCATTTCCTCCTCTGATCCCAATTCTGAGCAAACTTCAACACACTCCAGCCTGTCTCTTGCAACATGTCAATCACGAATGTATGATGTGGTCGAAGTCGCGACAGTCATCAACGTCAGTGCCTGTGTGCCCGGCGCGAACGTTAATCGCTGATTATCATCACCTCCCACATCCGCATCATAGTCACGATTCACCTGGCATGGCGGATCCTTCTTTTTGGGCTATCTTCCAGCTTTCAACTTGTTCATTGGGCTTCGAGCGCTGCGCTTGTTTGCAACGACAAAATCCAAGTTCTATCTTGCTCTGGGGTGCATTTCAATCGGGTGGGCAGTGGATGTCATCATCTATTTCATGTCCTTGCGCCTTGGACAAACGCTTCAAGACTTTATGGCGGCAATGATGACAATCACCGTGCTTCAAGTTGTGTTGGCAACATCATTCATTGCTCTAAATGCTTCCAGGTACTGTGGATTGTGCAGCAAGATGATTCGCCACGTTCTCATTGCGTCCGCTGATTCATTCGAGGTACATGCAAAGGCTGTACAAGATGAAGACAAGCTCGACTCGGCCTGTCCTTCACAAGGTGCTGATTGCTCTGGCAGTTGTGGATGGCGCGTTTTGCTTTGGGTGTGGGATGGTTTTGCTCTCCGTTCCGCCTTTTCATCCATTGGTTCCGGTTGTCCTGTCAATAATGCCATGTACGAACTGCTTTCGTCCCTCTCGCTTGGGACTGGATGATAATCTCACAGGATTGACATGATACCCGCACAGTCGGTACACAATGTACGGTTTTTTTTCTGGCACGGACCAACCTTTCTTGTGCAAACCTGCCAGTTGACTGATTGGACTCCACCCAACTCGTTCTCAAGTCGACGGCATGGTCAATTTCGCTATCTCGCTCGCATTTGTCATCCATTTGCAAGATCTCAGCACGGACGGGCTGGATCAACCCAGGGAGGGTTGCGTTACGGCTTGGCCAATGGGTTGAAGCGAGTCCAAGTGGAACTTGTTCTAGAGTGCCTATTGATCATCGGTGCTAACCTGTTGTACACATTCAACTCTTCAATTGACCCACATTACGGACTGTACGTCAAATCCTCTCCTCGACCTTTTTTTTCAAATTCATTATTCCATCCCATCTTACCTTTCAATATTTTTTTTTCTTCCGTTGTAGGTCCTTCACAGCAGGTGCTATCCGCCTCCATACTTTCTGCAAGTGCGATTGAGCCACAGTTTTCACCAAACTCTCTCGAGAAAATCAACTACAACTGACATGTTGAGCTTCAACGTGATGTCCACAGGTTCCTCGAGTTCCTCAATGACACTATGCGCTCAGGTAATGCCACACGCAGCTCCCAGTTTCGCCAACAGGGGAATCTCGCAACGGGCGGGTCACAGCAACGAAAACAAACGACGGAGAGAGCGGGCCCGGTCATTTTGGGGACGTCCTTGGTGGCACAAGGCGCAAAAGCTCCAAAGTCTCAAAACAGCCGAGCAGATGGATCAAGATCCGCTCATGGAGAAGCTTATACTGTTGGATAAAGGCTGCGCGCGACGCACTTTTATTGTACCGAGATATGAGTCTGGGTACACAGTACGTCCCATGCTGTACGGTGGCATGTGGATGCCGCCCTCGTGTTTCTGTAACGACACGAAACCAGTCAGCTGAGTTTGTCTGAGCGTTGTCAACTGACGCGTGGCACCTCATTGTCGTTGCACGTCTCTGAAGCCGAGTGGGCGGTGCGGACACGAAACGGACGGGCATCCGGATTCAGGCACGTGGAGCGCCACACGCGAGTTTCGGCAACCTTCCAAAATTCTACATATGATATACTGGGGGTGGTGGCCCACCGTGGCCAATGGCATTAATGTTAGTGTGCGGTTGACGCATGGCCATGGCCATGAAATGCAGAATATCGATGGATAGTGTGGGCGTGGCCAAGTCGGCAGATTGAGTCACTCTGAGCATTACCGTCGCATGTGCGGCCACTCGCCCAGCTCCAACTTTTCGCTATGCTTGACCGCCATGGCCCACCTCCGACACCGACACCAACACCACAACCATACACATGCCCTTCGCCACCATGATGATGCACACCAGCAGCCCGAGTATCCGCGGCGCTTGTCCCAGCTGCTGTCCGGAACCGGCCGCCGCAGCGTCAATATCAAGATCCCGACGCATCCGCAGCACCACGAGCGTCCGTCTGGGCTGGATCACGATCTGCCCGGGCACCTGCCCACCACAGAGCCACCGTGACGGCAGTTGCCAGAAAAACACTGGCCATTGCAGAGGATCTTGGCCTCCGCGGCTGCTGCTCATGGTATTCAGTGCTCTCCTTGTTGCTGCAACCCTCAGTACGCAGACAGCTGCCCGCCCAAATGATCGGCCACCAATGCCGCAAATGCAGTTCCTCCCGTCTTCTGGCGATTCTCTTTCTGCAGCCTTGCAGCTCTCGTCCGTTTCTCCCGCTCCCGTCACCCCTTCTCCGTGGTTCCAGCAATCCAGAGACGACTCATGCGTCCCGCTCAATCTCGATCTCTGCCGCTACGACTGGGCTGCCTCATCGGACCCATCCACTTCTTCATCGTCATCGTCTTCCTCCTTGTCTTCACCCGCAAACCCAAACCCAAACAACAACCTCCCGAGCACTTCGGGCCGGAGACCACAAGAAGCCTCACCGCCGGGCGGCGCCTTCCAAATCAACGGGCCACCCTCCTTCATCACGGTTCGCAAATCTGCATGGTCCCAGCAGCTCCCGAAACAACAGTCCATCACCGACATTCTGGCACGCATCTCGCCCTCGCTCAAGCAGCACGCCACAGACGCCAACTCGACCTTGTATGCACCCTTGCGCTACTTTCAGTCGCTGACGTGCCTCGAGCTCGCATTCACGGCAAACAATGCCACGCTGGATCCCGTCATTTGCCCGCTCGCATCCGTTACGGGCCGTTCCTCGCCCGTTGCCCAACAGCAGGCCAGGCCGCAACCGTCTGCGTGTCCCATGAACGGCGTGTCTGCATTGCGCACGACGTTCATGTGCACCATGTACGCCACAAGCGTACGCGACACGCTCTTGCTGGCTGACGGCGCAGGCTCAAGGTTGCCTGCCGACTGGCTCGACACGGCAGTGTACTCTGTGTTCCCGCGCGTGTGTCCGAAAGCCTTGAATCTCGACAAGTGCTCGGACGTGGATTTCGTCCCCGCATCCATGCCGCTTGCGCTGCGCGATCCGATTTCAAGCCCGTTGACGTCGTCGCCAGCGTGGTGGAACACAACGGCAACCAACGCCCTGCAAATGCTCGTGGGCAAGGCGATCGACGATGCCGGTCCGCTGGCCGTGTCCGAGGAAGCAGAAGGGTGTGGGCTGAGCGCGCAAAGGACACGCAAGCTTGTGGCCGAAGCGGCCGCGCGTGCGTCGGCGGGAGCGCCCGTTGATTCAACGACCCACGACGATGCGGCACTGAACCAGCGGAGAGGTGGTGGTGGTGGCGGCGGCAATGGCCTGGGTAATAGTGCAGCACCCGGCGCCCCAGCAGCGTCATACTCGTTCACTTATGCGCAAGAGGCAGAGGTCCAAGCAAAGCTGTGTGTGTTTGGGTGCAAGACTGACTACTGCACTCAACCCCTGCCAGTGCATGCGTGGCCGATTGGTGCCATTGTTGGCCTGGTCCTTGGGCTGGCGTTTCTTGTGCTCATCATTCTGGCAGCCACGGTACCACGGTGTGATCGCAAAGTCGGCGGAGAGGATGACTTGGCGGTGCATGAGCGGGCAGCGTTTCGGTTTTGGCTCGGGTTTCTGTGGCTCGAGAATGCATTTCGGCGGTGCAGGCGATCGAGGAAAGAGGCCGTTGCCACGCCTAGCGAGGGGGGTGGGATTGTGACGAAAGTGGGCGAAGGGTGCAAAAGTGGACTCGGCGACTCACGACCCGGCGCAAGACGCCCAAGACGAAGGATATGGTAGACTCGGAGTCCAAGCTTGGCGACAAACCCAGCGTCATCATCAGCTCGGCCGGTATGGTGGCAAGCTCCACGAGCAATCCGCCGAGCCAAGTGGCGCCCACGGTGCAAATGTCGCCCACGTCGGTCCACGGTGCCTTGTCACCTACGCGATCCACCACCCGCACTCGTCCATGCAAGCACTTGCGTCCCCAGTTGCCATACCCGTGCCGCCAACGCCCGACATGCCGGCTTACCCATCCCCCGTTGCATTGATGCGGACTTACTCGTCTGGGTACATTGACACGGCCTCGATCCCGACGAACGTTTCGCTGTACCACGCGCCGCCCCCACCTCCCATGCCCAGCCACCAGCCACATTTTGTCTCGGCCATCCTACCCCCACCAATCGACCCGTCTTTTGTATCCATCCATCATCCACCCACGGCTTATTCCCAAGCCCCACGCAATCGCCAGACTCACCCGTGCGCAGGATAGACGATGGCAGGACATCGAGCCCGATGCAAATCTATTCAGTACTGGACGTGTTTGGCGAACCCAGGGTGGTTGAGCATCCATACATTCCGCAGCAGAAGGATGAAATTGAACTGTGTCTTGGGGATTTGGTGTTTGTGACAACGAGCGCGAGAATGGCTGGGTGGTATGTGTATACTCCTCATTCCACTTTTTCAAAGCCTTCCATCCTGACACACTCTGATTGCCCACTTCTCAGGACGGCATCAATCTGACGCGACTGACAGAGGGATTGTTTCCGCTCGTGTGCACAACGCCGCAGTCTTCGCTGCACTTGTGTTCGGTTCTGGTTGAAACTCCGCCGGGCGTGCATCCATTTGACGTTGCCGGTTCAACAACGCCACCAGCGCCCGCTCCACCAACCTCTCCCTCTCGTCACAAGCCGGAACCTGCATCTCCCGCCTCACGCCCTGTCGCGGTGCGTGCGTCGCGCGGGCAGCTCGCAGATAAGTTTCCGCGAACTGCTTCGTTGCCGACTACTTGCGCACCAAACATCCACGCCGCCTCCGCCTCCGCCTCCCCCTCCGCTACCGAGATCGGAACCTCTGCGGGCGCCAATCCCAGTCCAGCAGCCGTTACTTCGGCAAATTCCACCACTTGCGCCGCCGCAACCCAACTCGTCCAGTGCAGCAGACGGCGGCCATGGGTCCCCGCGGCAAATGTCGTTGCGCGAATTTCTCGCGACCCACCCACCCCCGTCGAGCACCCGATCGTCCACTTTGGGCGGCCCACCAGCCAAGTACATGGACGGCGATCGCGGCGCACAGGCGTACTCGATGGGGCTGCCGCCAGTCATGATGCCGTGGTTTGTGACGGGGGGCGGGCAGGCCGGGCCCCATCAAGGGGCTGGTGGGTTTGGGTAAAGCAGTGATTGTATATCTAAATGGATGTGATTTAGACTGAATGTGGCATCGTGCGTGCAGGTTGGATTGGAATGATTCCCCTCATGTATTCGACGAAGTTGTATATATCGCGGTGCTTTACCCTTGCGCAACATGGTCGCACCCAGCCAGGAGGTATTTCCATCCTTGAATGTGAAAGAGATAACCATTTACAGCACTAACCCTCGCCAGGTACCCTTCTACCCACGACGCTCGGATTATCCCTGGTGAGCCGTGCCCTTTCCACGCCACGGTAATCATATGTACACGCATGTGCGCCGCTCGCCCGGTGCTTTGCGCAATAGTGACCGCCGCACCGGCATCGTGTGGCGCCTGCCGCAACCATGGCGGGACGCAGCCGTTTCGAGCATCCCGCGCATGCGCATGTGGAAGGCGGTGCGGCGATGGCAGCGGGAGGAGCCGGCGCCAAGCGTGTGGCCGGTGGGCGCGCTCCAGCGCTGCCTGGTGGGGTCTGGCGGCGTCGAGTATTGGGTGCGTCCGAGGAGGCATGGGTGGTCATGGTACCCACACGGTCGATGGTGGGTAGCGAGCAAGCGGTGAGTGCGTGAGGGGCAGGAAGACTTGTGTGTGGTGGTGGGTCCCGTCTGGCACTCGAGGTCTCACGGTTCCCACTCTTGGGCCGACGATGCTCAGTAGTTCGTCCGCCGGCGCCCGGCGGCGACTTTCTTGCGGCACCGAGGACATGACCGCGCGACTGAACTGGCTTGCTCGAGGTGAATTCTCGAATCCCTTGCGCAGTGGCGCCATCCGATACCATGGCAATTGAAAACCTGTCGACTGGCGCAGATTTCGCGCGTGGTTTGACAATGAATCTCCCAGCAGACAATGGGCGAACACCGACACGTGTGAGTGCAATCGCCGTTGTCGGTCGACCTGACGCCTTTGGCTTTCCGGACGATGGGCGCGAGCTGGGCGGGGTTGCTGCCCGGCTGATGGCCGAGTGGATGACGGATTCAAGGTGTGGCGAGAGCGTCCCATGATCCTCATCACCCGTATGTTGCTGGTTGCTGGCCCTCGGGCTCTGAGACGATTCACCGACGAGCAAGCCGTACTTGCGGGCAATTTCGTCGGGAATCGAAACCATCGACTCTGCTGTTCCTGGCCGGTCACCAGCGCATTCGTCCAGAGGATACTCGATGGGCTCGTGCTCATCGTACATCAAACCCAATTCGCCATCTTGCTCTACCTCCTCACACCCGGTCACCTCACTCAATCCCTGAACCCACCCGTCCTGCTTGCCGTTGGACGCAAACGATTCAAACACTCCCGCCGACCCGCACCCATGACCCTGCGGCCCCATCGCGCGCACAATTGCAGCGACATCTTCGGGCGCCAAATCGCTGCCGCCAAGATACTGCGCACGGGCGTCAACACACTGGCCATTGGCCATGAGCAGTTCCAAGAGGTACAAGTCATCGCCCTGGCGGCACAACAGCAGGAGCACGGATGGCGGCGCGTCTTCGTCGCTGTCGTGGTCGCGCGCGTCATTCTGTGCTGTTGGGAACCAGTCGCTTAGGTTGAATGGCGGTGGACCCGGCGTGGGTGAGGTTGAGGAAGATGTGGGAAGCGGTAGTTTGAGAGAGGCGGTGATGGGTCCGTGTCCGCCCGCCAGGGTGAGCACAAGGTCGAGCTTGTCGCCCGTCTGAGGTTGTAGTCGCACACCATGTTTGAGTCGCGGAGCGGGCGTCGCGAAGAAGGAGTGTTTGCGATTCGACTGGAATGCCGTGGTCGTGTGCGATAAAGCGCTTGAGTTCCCAGAGCGTGTCTGTTGGCAGGACACGAAGAGAAAAAGTCTGTGTCGATCTAGAATAAGGTCAGCCGATCAAGGTTGATAAAAAGAATGTGGACAGTTGGAGTGTTGTCGACGATGACATGCCTTGCCAGTCATGGTACAAATTGTGAGCTGGATAAACTGGTGTGGATCGCCTCGAAAAGGTACATGTTTGTCGGAAGAGAGGGACGGCGGGGTGGTGATTGTCTTGTTGCGAGTTGCAAACCTCCCAACCGCCGTTGGTGATGAGACGATGATGATAGTAAAGTACTACCGGTGGTAGGATTTGCCTTTGCTGCAACGTTAACCGGAGGCACGCCTGACTTGGCCCCACCCAAATTGTTTCGTCACGGCTGACCGTTCGCTCGTCCGCCCACTGGCGGCGGCAGCTGCTGCGATAGGCACTGCGGCAGAAACGGCGGACGCAACAGAGTGGATCGTGGTGCGAACAGATGGTGGCCGGCCTGCTGCAGTTTTGCTGCGCTTGTGTATGGACGACGAGGGTTTGCGCTGCCCAGCAGTAGAGGATGAGGAGGTTGTAGCGCTATTTCTTCTTGCATCGCTTTGGTTCGAGGCCAAGCTGCCAGGCTGGTCCGGGTTGTCGGACACTGGCCCAGGAGGAGGAGCTGCGGGTGGAAGGTCGCTGCGATCTAATGGCGTACTCATTGTATGTACAATTGCATGGCTTTTACGATAGAACACGATCTCGCCTAACATGGCCGAGACAATAATAAATATGTGTGGCCGTGGGAAAGTGAACGTCGCTGTCGCGTGATGGATTGTGAGTGTTACATAGCGACAAACACCCAGCATGTGGTGACAGGTTGTGGCGATTTCCTGCAAGTCACAGCGGACCTTGCCTGCTGTCGATTTGTCCGCAGCTGCAGTTTACTCCAGCTAACCGTTGCAACAAAAGGGCTCATTCAAGGATAAAGATACATTGGTCCAACCTCTGACCGATGAGAAACACATGTTGTCGGTCTTGAGGATAAAGATGAATGCCTGGGAGCCCTGCTAATGGTCTCTGCTGTCCGACCTACTTTTCAGTTGCAAGCCGGCGCCTCTTGGCCCAGGAGTAAACAGCCCGACCAAGACATGTCAGCCCCGCGCCAACGGCGGTCTGTCCGCGCAGCACAGCAGCACGTGACAAGTTCTTCAAGGCAGCTACACTGGCATGGCCCATCCGCGACGCCGTATTCGTTGCCGACTCTTGTGCTTAATGTACGGCAACACTCTGCGCACTGCCCTGTTTCGGACCATTGCAATGCAAATTTGACTCGAGGCCGCTCGTCGACTGGCATCCCAACCTGCAACCGCGAACGCCGTCCGCTGACCGCAACACAACGCCGCCCGCACCCCATCGTCCGCTGCCCATTTGCCCAAACTCGCTTTCCCCCAATCAAAACGCTGCGCGGCCGACTCAGCCGATTGATATCGCCTTCACTTCTGACTTCTTTGCCGCTTTCACGTCATTTCCTTCACTCAGCACTTCGAATTCGCACGGTCAAGTTGTCCCCGACCGCCATCACGCCACCGCTTCATCTCTCGTTTCGCCTCTTTGCACTTGGTTTCTGCGCATCTGCGCTCCATCAACCTTGAAGAGTCATACCGTTTGTATTTTTACACCTCGGCCACCTTGCCGCACTTTGCTCGCCACCAGCTGCTGATCACGGCGTGAACGCAATACCGCCATCGCACGACCTACAGAGCAGCAACCGCCACCGGTCGAGCCGTTGTGTACTATTCTTGTCCCATCTTGGTGTTTCCTGCCCGCTTCCACGTTACGTCCATTCGCTGATGTGTCAGCTGCGCGCTTGCACGAAACCGCCGAGGCAACCCACATTCAAACTCTGAACCAAGGACATCTGGGATTGGTGCGAGTCGTTCATCATCTGGTCCTCCTTGGTTTCGTGCTACGTTTACGGAGGTGGGAGGGGGGCTGTCTGCTCATTTCTGACTTGTTTCAATATCCGCATTCCCTTCGCATTGCCCCCAACCAGGCCGACTTTCTCCGCCGCCGCCGGTTTCTCTCTGGTCGCACCAGCCACCATCTTCCTCTGTATTTGGGTGACCGAGCATCAACCTTGGCCACCGTCCGTTTCCTGCCACCCCAACTTGCTGACAACAACACGATGGAGTCTGGTCGCGATTCATCACCCATTTCACGACGCCTTAAGACGCTGTCCATTTCCTCGACCGGTTCGTACCATTGTCCGTTGCCTCCCTTTTATTTGTCCTTCAACTGCACCTCGTCCATTTTCCGAGCTGCCCACTCACTCTATTGGCATTGCATTTTTTTTTTCAATCATTTTCGTGCCCTCACAATACCGCCATGATCATTACGCCCGTCAATCCCTTCCGCGCGACTCAATCGACAGTCCCATTCAAGGTCCGGGACTTTGCGCATCCGCCGTCGTCTCCATTGCATTATGGAATTTACCCGATCACGTCCCCAACACCATCTACAACCTCGGATATCGACAATCTGTTCCCATGTCATGCCCGCGCAATGTACGATTTTGAGGCGCAGGATCCAAGCGAGTTGAGCTTTCCGGAGGGTGCTCTGATATACATTTTGGAGCGCAAGTATCCTGGGTGCGTCGCCGTTTGTCCGCAAACTCCACAAACTGGTGCTAACCACCTCGTTGTTGCTGCAGGTGGCTCCTCGGCATCCTCAACGACCAAGAAGGGCTGGTTCCCGAAAATTATGTGTGCATCGAGGATGACACGAGTGATTCAGACGACACATCCCGCCCGCCCTCATCCATGGAAGCTGCCACCGCGGTCGGGGCTGCGGCGACCGCATCCTACTCTTTTCCAAATGAGCTTTCCAGCTCCAATCCGGCGTCTGCCGCCGCCGCCGCTGCAGCACCCAATGGGCTCCAATCCGCATCCCCACCGCCAGTATCATCTGGCCAAACGTCACCGCGGGCGTCACCATCACCCGCACCTGTTGCACCGGGTCTGCCGCCATCATCTCGGGATCCTTCACCGGCGCACGAGAGCCGAAAGCGGTCGCCGTCGGAAGTTTCAGAGTCGGTACCAAGGTCGACGCTAGAGGATGAGTAGGCTCCGATGGAGGCTTTTTGCTTGCCCGTTTGTTCATTTCATGTTTTGTTTTGTTTTTTGCCATCACCCCCCGCCTATGCCAATGGACGCTTGCTGTCCATGATGATTTTGCCGTGCTGTTTCTTTTTTCTGTTTCGTCCATCTCCCTCGTGTGTTTTCCTCTTTTCGCAATGCATTACATGTGGATCGACACATTGCCTTCCTTCCTCACCTCTGCCTCTGCCATATCGATTACCATGTCTTTTGTGATTTTTCTGCACACTCTTCATTGCTGTGATGTGTGTTTACAGACCACGCTTATGGACATTTTGCGTCTCCTTCCGATCTACTTTCTCCCGTTGCCGTGCTCCCAGCTTCAACTGGCCCTTGTGTCCTCCCCACCTCCCATATCCCTATCGGCAGAGGCTCGATCAATCGTTTGTACAGTTGAATGCGGCCCACCTGCCTCGGCTACAGCCAACAAATGGCGCGAGCTCGGGCTCTTGACCGCGGCAGCAGCGGCTGACGAGATGAGCGTGGCCGTCGTGGCTGCACCACTCTTGTGATGCGGGCGACTGCCAGTGCCACTGCCTGGAGCGGGTTGGTTCAGACTTGGACTGCGGCTCGTCACATTGCCGCGGCGCATGATGGCGTTGAGCGATTCAAGGAACCTGGGTGACACATTATCCGGGATAGTTGGCGATGCGTAGTTGACTGGGCTCAATAACGCACTTGCAGTAGATGTGAAGCCGAATAACCAGAGCGGTGTAAGACCTACCGTGACAAGTCCCACACCAGCGACAATGATGAATGCTCAAATCACGACACAAAGGCGCAAAATTACCAAACGTACAGCCCGTAATGCGGATCAATCATTGCGTTGTAAGAGTAGAAAAAGTTTGCCCCGATGATGAGCACGCATTCGATAATGAGCTCGACCTGGACACGTTTCAATCGGCTGGTAAGGCCTTGCCGCAATCCGCCAGTGGCTGACCCAGCCGGCCCATTGCTGAGCTCACGCAAGTGCACAACAAAAGCCAAGGAAATGGCAAGGTTGAGGACGGCATCAACTAGATTGACAGGGAATCAGCACCCTGGTACGACCCGCCCCCGGGTCAGAAGTGGATCGAGTGCGTACATAGTGTGCCGGCTGAATACAAAGTCCAAGAGGTGAGACAATAGGCACCGGTAACAAGTCAATTCCCATGCATGCGCGGCCAAGACAGGAAGAATGTGCGGGAGCGAACCAGAATACCAAGCCAATGCGATGGAGGACAGTGGACCGAACGGATCGATCGCCAAGAGAAAGCAGCCGTTAGCGACGCAGCAAATCCAGTCAAATGCAGCAAGTCCGAGGAGAACTTTGTGAATGACTGGCCTGTTGGCGCTCTTTTTTAATTTGAACAGCCTGTGTCGAGCTCCGGCCGTCAGCTCAGGTTCGAGCCGTTGTCGTGGACAAGAGCAAGTGCACACGGCAATCCGGCCCTAAAACGCACCTCGATGCATTCAAGACGATAAACGAAGACCCAAGCACCAATTCCATCGCCGACACTGCGCGGCTCATAGAGACATATTGCTCTGGAGGCGTCTCAGGACGCAATGACAGGAAGAACACGACAATGTCAATGGCCCACCCGAAGGCGATTCCGCCAAGCGCAAGGTAGAACTTTGATTTGGTTTTGCTAAACAATCGCATGGCACGCAGGCCGACAACGACATTGAAGACGGGCAAGTAGCCCAGGAAGAAGGATCCCCCATGCCACAAGAACTGAGGCTAAATATTTATTTGTCGCGATGCAGGATCCTTTGGGTCAGCCCACAAGCATCCTTCTGTCGTGCTTGATCGCGTCGTCATACATTTGTGAGTGCCATTGCTGAGGTTCAGAAAACGCGGAAACTGCCGACAATCGTGCAATCTGGTCAGTATGTAGCATTGGACTGACAGTGCATTCACTTGCAAGGCATAAGACATGGTACGACGCCCACATTTGCTCCCGCATTTGGGCTCCTCGAGTTCAATTTTTGCGGCATTTCGCGAATCCCTGACTTTCATGTCCATGTCCGCAGTCTCCAGCTTCCCTGCCGTCCAACCGACGTCACGTGGGTGCAAGCCGCCAACTCAAACGTTTTCATCATTCGTTCGGTTCGCTGCTGTCAATGATATGTATGTATCCTCCCGATTAGCCACAATCAATCCATGCAAACAACGCCCAGCACCATGTCCTCCAACGCTTCGACTGCCGCGACCACCACAGTCCGAGATGACGTGATCGGAGCTGACGCCCCCTTTGGCGCCTGGTGTACCGAGGCCACCAAGCTTGCCCGTGAGGTCGGCGCCATCATCCGCACTGCCTTCTTTGATGCGCAGGCGCCACCGGCTCCAGACAACAAGGACAACAACGCCATTGATCTCGTCACGGCCACAGGTTCGCCGACTCAAGTGTTCATTCGCCGAAAGTCGTTTTGTCTGACGAGTTGATGGTTCATTTTGCAACAGATCAGGCTGTTGAGGCCCTCATCAAGAAGCGCCTGGATGCCGTGTTCCCGGATTACAAGTTTATCGGCGAAGAGTCGGTTGCTGGCGGCGCCAAGTGTGAATTGACAGATGCCCCGACGGTCATCTGTGATCCGATCGATGGTATGTATACGTTCCAATCACGAAAATTGCGCCAATCTGATGATTTAAAATAGGAGAACTGACACGAACTGTCGACTCTTTTCAGGCACCACCAACTTTGTTCATGGCTTTCCCTTCGTCTGCACCTCGCTCGGGCTCGTTGTCAACCGTCAACCCACGGCCGCCGTCATTTACAACCCCATTCTGGACGAGATGTACATTGCCCACCGCGGCCACGGCGCATTCATGAACGGCCGCTGCCTGCCCATCCACCGCGCCAACCACCCGCTCGACCAAAATGCCGTGCTCATGGTGACCGAAGGCGGCCACGACCGTGGCGCGGTCGCCATGAAGGCCAAGCTGGATACCTGGCACAATGTGCTTTCGGCGTCCAAGGCCAATTTGCGTGGAATTCGATGCACGGGCAGTGGCGCGTTGAACTTGTGCATGATTGCAAGGGGTGGCGCAGATGTGTATTGGGAGATTGGCCTGCATGCATGGGATATGGCCGCGGCTGTGCTACTGGTCGAGGAAGCTGGTGGCATGGTTGTTGGGCAAGAGTACTTGGGAGCAACCGAGGCAGCCCGCAAGACCTGGTCCCGCGACTCGCATCCGTTTGACGTCATGGGCCGCAAGGCAATGGCGTTGCGGAAGGCGGATGTAGGCTTTTTGCACCAGTTTGTCGGGCATGTTGTGGATTACCCTTGCGAGCGTGATTGAAAGGGTGCATTTCAGCTTTTCGATGGACAGATATAATTTCTACTCAATGATGGGGTATTATCTGCAGGGGGCAAAAACGAGCAACAACAGTTCACAGAAGCCGACAATCGACTTGGATTCGCAAAATGATTGCACCCGCATCAATCGAGACTGTGAACTGGGAAGTGTCGCCTACTAATGCTCTCAACTGCCGCCACAGTACCAAGACGTGCAGACCTGCCCACGTTTGCGGATCTGGCGGCGCGGACGGTGACATGGGCACATCTAACAAACCGCTGGAGTGAGGACGGTGCTGCCGTGACCACGCGAGAACGCCCATCATATCCTCGACAGAGTGTGCAACGGCAACACCCAAAGGCAAAGTGGTGGGTATACAAATCGCCAAGTGCAATGGTGCCCAGCCCTCTGGCGGCACTCGGCCAGCTTCTCGAACGCCAATGTCCTCTCCACTCTGCTCCTCGCCGAGCTGTACACGAATCGTGACCCGCCCGCCGCCATCCAGCCGTTTCGACTCATCCGACCTGACAATTTCCGCGGTCAATCCCAGCAAGATCCGCACAAGTCGCCGCCAGCAATCTGCATCTCCCGCGATTGGCTGACCACACGCGACGCGAGAATCGACAGCAATGCAAGGCTGTTCCAGCAACCAGCCCGGACACTGGTGCTCGCACATCAATCGCACAAGCTCAGACAGCGTCCACCGGCCGTCGCACGAGAGCTCAGGAAGATCCGCATTCGTTTCTTGGCCAAGTAGCAGTGTGCCTTGATCCATACATCGCGTCAGAGCCGCCAACGCAACATTGGCGTCTTGCGCACAGTCTGCCCTCGGCTCGTCGCCGAGCAATCCGGAAATGACGTGGGCAGGGTTGCGTACTTCGTGGCACAGAAGCAGGAGCATTTGGGTACACGCTTGGTGTGCCAATGCGAGTTCGGATTGGGCGCGCTCGAAATTGTGGACGCGTTCAGCAACGTCGCTGCGATCCGAAATGAGAACAATTTGTTGGATAGAGGACGGGCGAGTGGGCGAGTTGAGCGACGAGACGGCTGAGGGAAAGTGGATGGGATGACGGCCGACATGCAAGCCCGCTGGGTCAAGCGCAGGTCGGTCGATAAGCGCAAGTTCGAAATTGTTGCGACGCGGACGAGGAGAGTGAGCAGGTTGCAGCCATCTCACAATGCGATGGGCAATCGAGAGGGAGTCTCGCGGCGTCAATGACCGTGATTCCACATCCGGTACCATAAATGACCCGCTCGCGCATACTTCGGCGTCATACAACTTGCCGTCGGTAGGACGGCGCACTGAGACTTGAGTGACTCCTGGTCGAAAGCGCAGTCCGCGATGGCGGCGGTGCAAATTCAGGTCTCGCGTACTTGCTTCTGCTACTTGAGTGTGGGAAGTCAGATGGGATGGACAGGATGGCGTCCGCTCAACGGCTGGTTCTGGCCAAGGTAAGGAAGCACCGGCCGGCACGTCTGTCGGGATGACTGGGCGGGCCAATGCGAAGGTGTGCGGCTCGTTTGGCGACATTTGAGGACATGACAGTAAAGTTGATTCTGACTCGGAGTCAAATCCGCTGGGTTTGAGCGGGTTGAGTAGCCAATCGTGGCTCGTATTCGCGGCCAACGGAGATGGTGTGACAAGCGGAGATGGGCCACCCAAAATGTCAGCTTGTTGCCCACGGCCAGCACACTCCATTTCGGCAGCAAAAGTGCTCGCTGCAACACACTCAACGACATCGTCAATGAAAATACTCCGCTCTCCACCAAACTGATCAGGACCAAGCTCTGCCGTTCCCATCCATTTGCGAGCAGGAAGGTTCATGGCAATCATGCGCCCAGCAAGGTCGACCAACGTTACGGGAACGTCGATGGCTTGAAGAATCGCCGTGGCTCGGCTTTGCAGCGACTTGATGAGCGTCCGGGCAGCGGTCAACTCGTCGCGAGACTTGAGCGCTCGCTCTAACGAGTGGTTGACCTTGAGCGCAAGCGAGGCAAGACAGAGGCCGACAAGCGCGCTTGTCAGTGCGGCAAGGTAGCTTCCAAACCGGAACCAGAACTTGCTGTGAAGCGGTCGGGCGTAGCATGACAAGGTCAATTCCTGGTCAACGATCGGAACAATGCGAGAAACGGCAAGCTCAGAAAGCAAATGCGATTCATTGGCCGTGCGCAAAAGCTCGATCCCTGAGCGTGCTCGCACGACATGTCGAAATTGATCGGTGACGAGATGCTATCGAAAAGCTCCAGCCATATTGGTCTAGCTAGGAGTTGCAAAGACAAGTGTACGCACGATAAAATGCACGCCAATCGCCAAGTCGCTGCTGACACTCGATTTCGAGCTGACGGGCTGCTTGTTTCGTGCATAAATATTGAAGCCAAGCGAATTGTCATTTGGGAACCGCAACATTTCAGACATGGCAGGTGCACCAGAGGACAAGGCCCGCAGCATGGGCGCTGCACGCACAGGCTCACCCAAAGGATCAAACCCAAGCAACGAAAAGGTTTTGCCACCTTCAATGGCGGACGGCGAGATGGGAACTTGAACAATACATGGCCAAAGCTGCTCGAGATCGCGCGGACGAGGAGTGACAAGCGGCAAGGTCCAAATGTCGTCGCGGGGCGGTTGCCCCTGCTTGAGCTCTTCCGCAAAGTCGGTGATCCATTGAGCCCTGTCCGCTTGCCCCACACGTTGATACAGCGTGATGGCCGAGACACTCGCTGGATCGGGATTAAGAAGCGACACATAACTCACAAACCCTGGAATTGTCGTGTTACCGATAGTCGACAAGTAGGCTCCCAAATGGCGAACGAGAGCGAGAGCCTGAACGTCAAACATGTTTTGCAAGTGATTCATACGTCTGGCGCAGTTGGATTCCGTTTCTGTTTCATAATTTTTGAGCAAATGGGGAGAAAATCTCTTGTGAGGAACGCAGAAGTTGTGTGACAAATTCCTGTTACAACGAACCAGCTCGCGTTGGGGCATCACGGAAATGAACGAAGAGGAGGACTGACGCGACTGTGAATTGACATGGCGGCGGCGCAGAATGCTGAGCATTGTGATACAAATATATGGCGTCGATGCTGAGGAAGCTTACCGAGACTGGATGTGACCAATGCAGCAGCAAGGACTCGTATACGGAATGGTGCCGCGTTGAATGGTATTGATACCCAGCGAGCCCAATGCGAACGAAGCAGCGAAGCAGTGGTGTTTGGAGTTGCGACATGGCTCGAGCTGAGTATTGTCATGGCAGATCGTTGTGGGATTCGGTCAAGCGAGTTGTCAGAAATGTGATCGCGCTGGACCAAAGGCTCTGAACTCGACAGCGAATGGCTCCGACGTGGGGCAGCGATTATTCGGAAGGTGAAGCTGTTGTTCAACACCAGGCCTTGATCGACTGACCAGCTGAAAGACAAAATAGAGGAACCACAATGTCGGACCCGTGCGCCTTACGAACCCTGACGAGGGGGATATGGTATGCAGTGGAACAATTGATTGACGGACTGACTGCTGCGTGCGTCAAGAGGTCAAGAGGATGAAGGAATGGTTGGAACGCTCGAGTCGACGCTGCAGGGAGTGCCGGCAAGTCCAAGTACACATGGAAGCATGCATTAATTGGGTACATGTTTCGCCGGCTCAGCCTTCTTTCCAAGCGTTGGGTCGTGGCCAGCAAGGCAAACGGTGCGGTCCTGCGATTCGCTTACTTGAGCTGGCGTGGCGTCAGTTCGCGGCTGTAGCGAACAATGTTGCCAGTTTGCCATGAGTCGACTCTTCCCAGCGCGGCTGCTCCGACGAGATACATATACGTACATAGGTCTGGTCGCATGGAAAGGAATAGTGGTATTTGGATGTAGAGCGTTTGTCAGAGAAGCTGCAGTTTGTAGATCTGTTTTTTCATGCCCATCTGCCATCTAGTGCTTGGCTCTTCGGGTCGCGCTATCCATCGGCCCCCTTAAGCATCGGTCCCCCATCGGTCCCCTCAAGACCGATGCTTTACACACGTGATCAGTCGCTTAAGCATCGGTCTCTGTGAAAGCCCAAGCCACTCCTGCGAGGCTGGAACCCCACCCTGACCGGCCACTCGCGGCCGGCCCCCGGTTGCAGCGCCAGGCCACTGTCTTCTTGACATTCTATTATACAAACCGACAGACGGCATACAATGTACCCAACAAGCAAACACAGTCCATGCATTAACCACATCAAATCTCCACCTCTCCTCAGCACCGCAGCACACCAAACTAGGCTCAACCCCCCCCCCCCACTCCCACCCATGTTCCATCCCCTGCCCGCGCTGACCGCGCCGACGCCTACCTTCCTGAACCACCTCTGGGCTCGCCGCCGCCGGGCTGGCCGGGCAATCCCTGATGTTTGAGGATGGGGCGGCAAACGGAGCGGCTGCGCCATAGCCCGTGTAACCCGGTAACGGCATGTGCGGAGTCAACGGAAAAGGAAACGGATGAGGTAAATGAGGTTGGTGAGGTTGGGCGAGCTGCCATTGTTGCGACATCATGGCCAAGAACGGGTTGAACGGAGGAAGGGGATGTGCAGCGAGAGGGTTGAAGCCGCCGAGTTGATTGGGAACAGGTGGGGCCATGCCAGGGGTGATACCAGGTTGTTGTTGAATTACCTGAGCAGGCGGTGGCGCAGAGAATGCCGCGGCCGCTAACCACTGCTGCAATACGGCGGCAGGATCGGTCGCCGTCTGACTTGGTGCATGCTGCTGGATTGTCGTATGCAACACCTCCTGCTCGCCCTCGGTCGTTTTCGCCCTCTTCTTGGATTGTACCCGCGAATTTTCCGTGTCCCCTGCACCTCGTTTCACCGCTCGCTTCTTCACACCGCCCGCCTGCCCTCTACCTTGTCCTTCTGGATCCCCGATGCCCCGCTCATGTTGTCCTCGCCTCCCACTCGTCGCTTTTTTCCCGCTCGGATTCGCAATCGTCGTCGACGGAGAAATCGGCGCGATCCCAGACTCTAATACACCATCCGTACTTGTACTTGTGCTTGTTGGTTGCTCTAACGCCTCGTGCGCCGCTTGCTCGAGCGCATAGCCGAGACCGCCGCCAGCGTCGGCGTTGCTGTTGGCCGCGTTGCTGTTGGCCGCCACATGCGGTTCAGAACTCGATCCGCCTGCCATACCGTCAGTGTGTGTCCAGGTGCGGACACTGGAAACGTGCTGCGACAGCTCCTCATGGTACTTGACGGGCAGGTCGGCAACGTGCGGAGCAGGGTGGTTGAGTGTGCGGTACATCCGAATGGGATCGGCGGGTCGATTGAGCAGCCAATGCGGGTGGATCATGCGCAGGTTGAACATGCAGCGGGAATCAATGCGCATAGCAGCAAGGATATGCTTGCATGGCATACCGTTGGTGATTGCATGCTTGCATGAACAGATCAACCCGCCATGGTGCAACAATGCGACGACGCTCCCGTATTGACGTGGAACGACGTTGGAGCTGATGTACCACAGTGCCACTGCAGAGTCGAGCATGTGCTGCAAAACATTTTGATCGTGCCACGAGTAAAATGTGTCGGCAAGCATGTCGGAAGTAAATGGATCGACCTGTGAGCGCACAATAAGTACGCAACGTGAGCAGTGACACGAGCACTCGAATGGTGGGAAGAAGAAGTGAAACGAACCTGGTAGCCAAAAGACTTGCGGACGCGATTCAGGAACATTGTCATCCATGTTGCAGTGACAAGGGGCTCAATCGCAGCGACAATACCACCAAATACTTTCCGGGTTTCTTGCTGCTCTTGCGGCGACATGCCACGGCCCTGCTTGGTTCTTACGAGCTCATCATTCCAACTCCTGAGCTCACTGGCCAAAAACTCGTCGAGCTGCACCTTGAACTCCAATAGAGACTGGTTGGACGAGCCATCGCGCTTGAGCTTCGCGTGAGACGACTCTGAGCGAGATGTCGCGGTCGTCGCGGCGGTAAACTGAAGCCCAATGCCATACCGCGCCCAATCCTCGCGCACCTTGAACCATGTGGCATCCAAGTAATCGACCATCGATGGGAATGAATCAAGGATAGCCGCCCATGCCTCGTCAAAGCCACGCTCGGTCATTTGCAGCCGACAATGCCGCAAACTCTGCATGAACTCGTGCCAGCGGGTCCCCAGTGGAACTCGCCACGCACGCCGGATCGCGCGACTCATGTGCCAGGAGCAAATGATGCGCCGGCAGCCGGGGAACGTCTCGATACAAGCCCGCCTCGCAGCGTCGTCATAATCGGTTGCAAAGACCATGTCTGACCAATCCATACCCGTGTCCATGCCGAGCACGCGCAGGAGCACACTGCGATACTTGCGCATGATGAGGCCATGCCACTCAGTCGACTCGCCCCACTGGATGGCTTGCGCGACCGCGCGATTACGCAAAGACGGATCCACAGCGTTGAAGAAAGCGAACTTGAACCCGTGGCGGTTGACCTTGTAGGTCAAATCGTGAAGGATGACCCGCCAAGAATGGCGTAGGATGCGGGCCTGGTCGTGTGTAATCCAGAATGCGCCGAGCAGAGTGTACATCGGCGTGCATGAGTCGGACGAGGGAATCGGCACGTAAAAAAACTCTTTATCGTAGATTTCGGGGTCGTTGTTGAGCGCCTCAACGAAGGAATGTGCGTCGGCATGGGATGGGCCGCGGCGAGCGAGACGCAAAGCGTAAAGGCAGTTGCGCAATCGGTTGCGATCAAGGGTCGTATTGAATCGCGCTTCGATTGCCCGTCGAATGATACCAGTGTCCGCACCGCTGGATTGCAGCTCGGCAATGGCACATTGCACATCCGTGGGCAGTGCACCGGGCGACTTTGCGAATCCGGCGTCGGGCAAGCGACATGTGTGCGTGAAAGCCCAGTTGCCAAATGTGGGAGCACTGTGTGTATGCGCTTGGTTGATGACGACGTTGGAGGTGCATTGGCATTTTTCGCTCGTCCGATTCCGTGTGCGATGGTCGTCCGTGGTAGGAGTAGACAAGTCGATTCCGCGTGCATGAGCCTTGACGGCGGTCGCCTTTTTCGACAAACCTGCTCGCGAGCAAAGCAGACGAACCTGGCGCAGGACGGAAACTGCTTGACCGCCATGATCTGGAGCAGGCAAAGAAAAGCATGTTAATCTCCCCTCACATGCAAAAGCGTGTACCGTACATGACTGAGGGAAGTGCACACCTTGAGTTCCTCAGTGGTACTTGTGCTTGCCGCCAAGAGTCAATCGTACACCCTTCAAAAAAGTCCACGCTCGAAACAATTCCACACAATTCGCAAATGATGGTGGCGTCCAGTTTCCCACCTTTTGCTTGGCGCCTGTACATTTTTGATCCGTCGACAAGATATTCACACTGAAGGGCACATGCGTGTCGCCAAGGTCGTCAAAGTACTCGCAGAACACTTTCTCAAACACCTGCAGACACGAGCGAGCAAAACTGGGATGAGGACTCGCGCATTGCGTGGTCAAAGGCATGCGTCAAGAAACAGTTGGCAAAGCATACATCTTTCACCACCGCGGCTTCGCCTGCAGACGACGGCCATGTCAGGTGAATGACCTTGGCCAAATACTTGCCGTGAACGGACGTGGTGTCGGACACGTCAATCGAAATCGGTTGCGGCGAGGGAACAGTCCAAGTTGGAGGCGGTGTCTGATCATGTTGCTTTGCTGAATCAAAGACGGGCTGCACAGCACGCCACAGAGAAAAGAGGGATACATACGTTGAGCAGTGCATTGAGCTCATCCGCAGACGTGCGCTCAGTGTCGCACTGTGGGTTTGATTCGCCGAGAATAGCCGCGAACGAAATGGCCCGCTCACCCAACTCAGATTCTTGCTGGTCTTGATCGCTGTCGTCATTCCGCACGTCGTCCTCCGCATCGTCCATGTCAGAATCCCCGGGGTCATCGCCACAACTCGTGTTACCTTCTGCCTTGTTGTGCTCATGGCGCACTGCCGGCTTGGTAATCGCAGTTCGTGCGCTGACAGATGTCTGGGGAGCATCCCTAATGTCGAAAACAGACAAGGTCAGCTGGGAAACATTCACAGGACATAAGAACGCTGCTGTACCCGGCAAGAAACCTGCGCCAGTCAAAGGTTGCGTTCTGATTTGGAAACGCTAAGCGCAAATAGTGTGCGCAGTCGGACGAAAACTGGTCCAAGTACACGAGCCGACGCTGCGTGACTGCGTCTTGGTTTGGCCATGTGAAGGTGGAAAGGGACTCGGATTGCGCTAGTCGCTGAGTTGCTTGAATGGCGAGTGCGCGAAAGCCAGCCGGGTTCGCAATGATGGAGTCGGCAAATGCAAGCGAGAAGACGCCGCAATCAAAGCCATTGCGTTGCTGCGGGACGTGGATCTGTGGCGTGTGGATGAGTTGGCGAAACATTTCCAGCCCAATGTGTCGCGGAGCGTACGGGTGGTGCTTGTTCCGAAAGGCTCTCGCCTCCGACGACCGATTGAGGGCATGTACAAAGCGAATGAGGTAGTCCAGCTCGGGTGCAGTGCAACAATTTGCGCCGTCCGCAGTTGCCGACGCGTCCATGATGCCATTGTCCATGGAGTCAAGAACCGTGATGATTGTCGGGTTGCCCGTGCCTCTGTGCGTGTTGAAAGGGTTGACAATGACACCCAAAACCCAATGCGTGTTGTGGCGATTGAGGGGTAAAAGCAACATGTCTGCCACAAACAGGCGCGGGTGCTTGTGGATCATGAATGTGACAGTGGGATCCAAGTCAGACAAATCGCGTATCGTGACAATTGAATCATAGATGGTACTGCCCAATTGGTCGCGCCCGTTGTTGTTGGTCGCGGCGAACTTGCAGGTGTGCCACTTGAAAACCTCGGCCGAGAGCCAAGTCCGAGGAAAGAGCGACAGGGGACCTTGTGTTGGATCGAGCGTGGCATTGACGACTGTGCCATTGCAGAAGTCGCTGAAGCAATTGGTGAAAGTTGCAGTCCTGACCGACATGTGCTGATGCTCAGGGAAACCAAGATGAGTAAAGAACTTTGTTGCTGCTTGCTGGAAGCTATCCGACGGAGACACGGAGGGCTCGTTCAATCCTGAAAATGCAAACAATGGAAAAAGTTGAATGAACGACAATGAAATGCGAGAAGCAAAACAAACAATACCAATACGTGGGGTAAAGCGCTGAAAAGTTTCATGGAAATTAGGCGCTGCACACCGCCAAGTGTCAGCATGAGCATGCAAAATCACTGTTGTGCGTGAAAAGCGCGACAAAATGGACGAACCATTTTTGACTGACTGAGCGATACGAGTGCGAAACTCGCTCCGACGCAAGCAAATGGACTCATTGGTGCCCCAATAATTGGAGACCGAATTGTCGCCAAACAAAGTTTCCAAACGCACAGTCAAGGAAAGAATCACCTCAATGAACGACAGCACAAAGATGCCACAATCATGACCGTTGGGTTGCTGTGGCACTTGCACGACTGTGGCAACAATCATGGGAGGTTCAGCCACGCCGTATAGTTGTGGGTAGAGGAGGGAAACGGCTCGGGTTGCAAGCTGGTAACGCAAGTGGCCTGCAGGGGAGCGAATGGAGTCGAGAATGGCAATCGCGGGCGAAGTTCCGATGTGGTGAAGGACAATGAGAAACCAATGGCGCTCGTGGTACATTGGGATAAGAACAGGCTTTTCGATGGTGAAGTTGTCGAGCCGCAGCATCTGGGCAGCAAGCAATGCAATTTCTTGATCGTTTTCCAGAAAACGGGCATTCAAACCAGTGGGAATGGCCTGGACGTTGACCGAGTAGATAAAGTCGTGCAGAGCGATGCGATGCTTGTGTTCCATGGCGGCCCTGTGCCACTGAAAGATTGGCCCTTCCAGCCAATTGCCGTCGAAGAGCGATTCGATGGCGGACCACTGAAGTGTCATGCAACCTTCGAGATTGAGGTCAAAGAAATCGGTCGGGTATTCTGTGACTTGCTCCCAGGCAAACTTTTGCGCATAAGATGGCACGCCCAGCTGCCCAAGGAACTCGCTGATTTGGCCGCGGAGCTGCTTCTGGAAGCTTGGTTGACGAGCTGGAGTATCCATTGAGCAGGGCGGAATACATTGACATACATACGGACGGACGTCTGTCGCAAAGAGCCTTTGCTTGGTGATCACGGAGTCGACCCAAATCCTCTGAGATCCAAACACAGATGGCCTTTCTCATGGCGGTAGTGCAACCGGGGGCCGGCCGCGAGTGGCCGGTCAGGGTGGGGTTCCAGCCTCGCAGGAGTGGCTTGGGCTTTCACAGAGACCGATGCTTAAGCGACTGATCACGTGTGTAAAGCATCGGTCTTGAGGGGACCGATGGGGGACCGATGCTTAAGGGGGCCGATGGATAGTAAAGCCCTGGCTCTTCAGAGTCCTTTTTGTTCGCCTGCATCCGTTCCCGCTTGCGTCCTCCGTACTAGCCGTAAACACCGAGCAACAGTGTGGAGACGTGAGAATCGTTCACAGACTGATTGGTGAACGACTGGCGGTAATGTGGGAGCAATTTCCATGCCCGGCCCAAATTGACGCGAAGGGCCGGTCGGAACCCTCCCGGGCAGGCATATAACAGGCCAAGGCCACGCGTGATGATTTGCTTTGGGTCCCCCCCACGTTGTGGCGGGCGGTCGAATGCGAGTGCCAGTTTTCATCAGATTTTGCACTCCACCCGACTCTGGCGCATTCAGATCTGCATTCTACCAGTCTAATAGGATAGTACGCTTTGTCCTTACAAGACAGGCGGATCGGCCGGCGTTGGCCTCGGACGAGGTGCCACCACGTCGCCCAGGCGGGGACACCACAGGCACGGTACAGTTCACCCTTCGCTTGGTTGCGGTGTTTTGCGGTAAATTCACTCGCATATGCTAAAGTTGCCCCGTCACGACGTCACTGGCAATTTCCACGTACACACGCACATTGGTCCTTCACGTGCTGTCTCACATCGCGTGATCGTGAAAACGAATCAAGCCAAGATCAGTCTGAAACATGTTTGACGGCGAGTGCATCTAGCTGCACAGTACTTTTCAACGAGTTATTTATAAAAGCCCGGCCCAAAGACAACACACCGTGATATATACCTACCTGAACATTTCGGCCCGTTTTCGGCCGACTCTTTCCCGGTCATCCGGCGAAAAATCTGCACGTGCCCATTTGACATGTGCTCTATCGTGTTTCATTCCTGCGACCCTGCAGCACATGTTGACAAAAGCGACATGGTGAGTGGACTGCTAAATATGACGTGCTTGTCTCACTGTGACTTTTCGATTGCGAATGTGGAAGACTTGTGTCGCGCCCGAGAAGTCATCGGACATGAGATCCACCGAAAACAAAATCATGTGCTTTTCGGCCGGTCACCACAATGCAAGCATCCACGCAACATGCAACGAGCACGCAAGATCCGCAACGCTATTCCTGCCTATGATCACGAGCACCGAGCTGTGACTCCGCAATCATGACTCTGTAACAGGAGCGCACACCAACTCATCCTTGGAAAGACGCGGGAGCTGGGTCAGCCGACGAACCGTTCATGCAAAGAGTCTTCACCTGAAAGACACAACGACCCACAGCGATGCCCGGTTTGCAATTCCTGTGGGTACAAATACGAGCTGTATCCCCAGCTTATCTACCCATCCTCTGCTTGTCAACCCCATCCATCCACCACCCTCAAGCATCCCTCATACAGTCCCGATTGTGCTGGCTCACCCTCAGGACCAAGTCCACTCCCTCATCATCGCACATACATAGACGATCTTCACTTCTCACACTCCGCCACACACTATCCCAACACTTCACCATGAAGACCACTGCTCTCCTCTCTTTTCTCGCCGTCTTGGCCGTTGCCCCGTTGTCCGCAGTCGCCGCTCCTGCCCGCTCCAAGGACGTGATTATCCAGCTCGACTCTTCGGCCGACTTTGAATCCGCCATCGAGGAACTGTTCCAGCTATATGAGTCCAACGGCTTGCGTGACGCCCGCTCTCGCGTTCGTCGCATCGAGGTCGGTTCAAAGTTCCGCGCCATTGCTCTTCCCGACGGTGGTTCCGAGGTTCGCAAGCAGATTGCCGCAAAGGGCAAGGTCAAGCGTGTGGAAAAGGAGATTGAGTGGCAGTTGTACGACACCCAGTCGCGCGCCCCCGCTGGCCTCGACCGTTTGGATTCGTCCCGCCTCGATGGTAGTTACACGTATCCCGCTAACGCTGGCGAAGGTGTCGACGTCTACGTGATTGATTCTGGCTGTGACGTGAACCACCCCGACTTTGAGGGCCGCGCAAAGTTCTTGCGTGACTTCAGTGGTGAGGGCAACTTTGATTCGCATGGTCATGGCACACATGTCAGTGGAACCATCGCTGGCAAGACTTTCGGTGTTGCCAAGAAGGCGACTGTACGGACCATTTTTCCCATCTCGCCTTTAGTAAATCATTCCCATATGCTGACCCATCTGGCTCAACGATGCGTCGTACCATTAGATCCACTGCATCAAGGTGTTCGACAAGTCTGGCCGTGGTCCGAACTCGGCCGTGCTCTCTGCTCTTGACCTCGTCTCGCGCACCGTGCGCAGTCGTCCTGGCCGCAAAGCCGTCGCCAACCTCTCCTTGGGAGGTCCCAAGGCCGGCGATGGTGACGAGGAGACGGCCACATCGTCTGCTATCGATTCGCTCACTGCCGATGGTGTATGTTGAAATGCCTCCCCAATCCCAACAACGATTGCGTAAACTCACATCTAAATCCGCTTGTTTGAACAGGTTTCCGTGGTGGTCGCTGCCGGCAACGACTATGGCGTCAATGCTTGCAACGTTTCGCCCGCCTTTGTTCCGTCGGCGCTGACGATTGGTGCCCTCAACCCTCGTGATAACGTGATCGGTGACTTCTCCAACGTGGGTCGCTGTGTCGACTTGGTACGACTCGCTTGGATTGCTGCTCCCGCTCTGCCGCCTGAGTGCACAGTTTTCTAACGCTCCCATCAACCCTTGCTGTCTTTAGTTTGCTCCTGGTGTTGGCATCAACTCTGCCCGTGCCAACTCGCGCGGCGAAACCACCATGGACGGAACCAGTATGGCGACTCCGCACGTTGCCGGTGCCATGGCGCTGCTCATGAGTCAAGGCCTTAACCGTTCCCAAGCTCAAGCCAAGCTCCTCGAGCTCGCTCAACGCAACGTCGTTCGTGGTGATCTCGGTGGCTCACCCAACCTTGCTCTCTTCTTGGGTGGGCTCACTACTGGTGTTGACAAGCCCGCCGACAAGCCCACTCCGACTCCCACGCCGGCCCCGCGTCCGCAACCTACGCCCGCCCCGACCCCAGTACGCCCACGCCCGCAACCCACGCCCGAGCCGACCGAGCCTGCCCTCCCCTGGTGGTGGGGCTGGTGGTAAGTAGTGGTGAGTTGGTGACTGAAACCGGAATAAATCGTCCATTTGAATTGCCTGTCATTGCATCGTTGTTTGATTTGTCTTCAATTGCCTTGCATAAGAAATAGATGCCACTTTGATCATCGTGTACTTGCAACAGTATCCCATGAGCTAGTATTGCTTTCTACCGTGCGCGAAGATCGTGAGGTGGCTGTTCTCGATCGAGTTTCGTTCCGACTTAATGTGGTTCTTCGTTATTGTCAGTCTTCTGTAAAGATGGATCTGTGTGAGCTCCTCGTGTGTAGCATTCGAACCTGCGAACAACGCGGACGTCCAAATTGAAATGGGCAGGATTGCACACCTGGGTCGTGCTCAAGGAAAAGCTTATGCATGCAACGTGCCCGACAAAAATGTGACCGGATCGTAAACCGCAGATTTCATTGAATGCCAAGCCCTAGTATTCGAATCTCTCTCCTCGCAGAAACGGCCGAATCAGGGTGAAGCTCGACCGGGTTTATGTGACCACAAATTGTTACACTTCGCGAATCACTTCACCGATACGATCTGAGAGCAATTCTACCAAAATGCGGCCGAATGTATGCAGAAATGAATGCACTCCTGGCAGCTCTTAGCTAGCCCGCCTGATTGTGCCACAACGTTCGAATAGTACTCACTGGGCAGCTCATTGTTTCCAGACGATTCACACCACTCCGAATTGGCATTGGAGTCCCGTCAGCTCAATCCTTTGCCTCGTCCTTTGTCTGAATGTGGCAACGTTTTCGAGCTGTGTCTACGTCTGGCTGCGCCTAAACCGCCGCTCAAGCTACTTTTTGGCGCTCGGTATTTGCGCACTGGCCCATATCGGCGACTTTCACCTCCGGACCTTTGGTTACGCCCAAACATTGGAAGCCGGGGCGGAACAGTCTGACGCCGAGGCCTTCCTGACAATGATTAAAAAGAACATGTCGATTATCTGTGCGGCAGCCATTGGTATTGGCTTCCAGGCCGTCAACATGATGCGCTTTTGGGCGCTGACAAAGAAGCAGTTCCCTCGGGCTGCAAAAACACTTGCAGTAGCCTCAATCACAAGCGTTCTCTTTTGTGCTGGCCATAATGGCGTTCTGATTTATGGCTACCTCTATGAGTACACTCACCAAAGCAGTCAATGGGCCGCGGTTGGTGATGAGCTGTTTAATTGGTACGAAAGCGCTTATAGGCAATCCAATGACTGACTCGTGGTGAGGACACAAACTGACCACTCGAAGTTTTTCTGGATGGAGGGCAGGTGGTCCATTTATGATGGGCTGGTCAATTGTGCCCTCTCCGCTGGATTCATCTACTCTTTGCACCACACGGCTAGCATGGGCGGCGGAATCGCCGGCAAACCACATTTTACCGGTTTCCTGAAGCGATCCACGGCCAACTTGTCTCTGCAATGCCTCTGCATCATCGCAGCGAATGCCGTCGCGAGGGCTGCGCCAGACGTCGACCCGTTTTGGTGCGGCGTTTACATGGCCGAGGCGACGAGGACATTCCTTTTCGTCAACTTTCTCCGACATCTCAATGCTATGTTCAGATCCAAGCCAAAGGTTGCAGCACAGCAATCAAACCTGCCAAACGTTAAGCGCACGGCTTCAATGTCCTCACATTTGCCGAATTCTCTCTCTGACAAGAAATCCATGCCCCGTGACATTTCTTCGACTTGGATACGGTCTCCACAAATTTCCACAAGTCAAGCACCCGTCGCCTCAAGGCGATGAGTGTCTCTTCGTACCCCTGGTTTCGCTCACTGACTTGCACCTAAGCTCTATATCGTCGCATGACGAAAGGAACGCGTTGCCGTTTGCGCGTCATGATCACTGGAATCGGAGAATATGTTTCTGTGTTTCCTCGCAATTGAAAACTGAAAATGATTACGTCCGTCCAGCATTTGGTTTGAGCCGATGCATTCTCTCAGACATGCGACCGTACTTAATTGAGGAGGAAGTCGTAATTGCATACATAATCATGCAAGGAAAATGCGACGATGAAGACGCTCAGCGTTGACGGCATCATCCATTCAATTTCAGTCCTGCATGCGCCTTTCTCATGGTCGCACTGGTCCATGACAGATTCACTATTTACAGTGCGGTCTACATGTCCCAGCAGGTGGCAGGTACCCAATCGGTTGGGCTTCTGGGTATCTGCGCTCTTGCTCATATCGGCGACTTTCACTTGCCGCCGAACGCTTGGGTACTCACTTCCACCGACGACAAGCACGGCCGAGCAGCCGACGCTTGGGGATCGTGCTGGAGCGCAAATGGTCCTGAAAATGTTATCTGTTGTGTGTGCTGCGACCAACAACGGCGGATTCACGGTCGTGTGCATGCATCGGTACATCACATACCTATGTGCCATTGTTTCGAATGCTATGCCCATCGACCGTGACAAAGCTATTGCGACAAATGACGTTCAATCTCATGGCGGGCTGCACGGCAATCATCGTTGCAAGTGTCGTTATTCGCGTGCACCGGGACTAGCCCCGTTTCTTTGCAGCGTGTATATCGGCGAGTCAATACGCATGCTCTTTTACTGTCGATTCATGGGTCAGCTCCACCGAATGTTCAAGAAGCGCAAGACGCAGCGGCATCTTCAGCTGGAATACGATATGGTGCAAGCCCCAGATGTCGTCCGACTCAGAAGCTCGAAAGGCAAGGGGTCATGGATTCCTAAGAAGCTCAACGGTAGACGGTCCTAGGTCCAATCCAGAGAGTATGTGCCAATGATTCGGCATTTCTGCTGCTCGCAAGACAGGGAATGCCCTCCCAGATAGAATTGTCAAGTTTAGTGTAACCGGGTCGGAAGAGTGGGTGATGTCTCTGTCTCGAAATTCGTAATGCCTTACCTATACTATTCCAACGTGAATTGGCACGTTCGAAGGTCCATTTGCTCCGACCTCTGTCCCGGGCACGTGGGAACTTGAGTGTGCGTCGTGAAGTGAAAGAAAGTTCGTCAAAGACGAAATGCGAAATGAGGTATGGAGCGTGAACGTGCGGGGCGAGCATCTACTTATCCCGATTGGGTCCTCGATGCATGAATTCATTCTCCACTCAATGCAAATACAAAAGCACCATACTCAGCTCTCAAATACCTTTCCCCTAAGGGCACATCTGCTTTCCTTGGAACGGCCCCTGCTCCATCGGTCTGTCGTCAGGTTTGGTTCAGAACTTTGTTATTTACAGCTTTGCACGACTAACGTTACTGCTGTTGCCTCTTGTCACCTGCAGGTGTGTGCGTGCAATCAAGCTCAAACAATACTACGCTGACCATGAACTCCTCTCTTGGGACCGATTCCCCGCCCGCCGCGACGTCTCCATGCCTGGGCTCACGAGCACCGGCAGCCCAACGACCATCACTGGCCAATTTGCCACCCGAGCTCGTCAACCTGGTTCTTCTCCACCTCAAGGAACTCGCGCGCCACCCAGCCGACCGACACTGGACCTTGTCACAAGTCATGTCCGTGTGTAGGTCGCTCTTTTTCTGCGCTCGACCGCATGCCTGGCATTCTGTTTCGTCCTGCCTTTGGGCCGACTGTGTCTCTGGCCAATGGTCCTGTGCCAACCGCTCTGCACGGACGCTACGCCGACAAACAGATCCGCTCTACTCTTCTCTCAGTGATTCCCATCACTTTTCTCTCCTCGCCGATCCGCGATACGACTCGATTGTCGACAATGTCCGCCAGTATTCGGTCGTGTTTGATGCTGCTTGCGAGATGGCGGGCACGCATTTTCACCACGGCGGGCCCATGGCGGACAGCTCGTCGGATTCAGAGTCGGACGACCAAGGAGATAGCAGCAGCGGTAGTAGCCGAAGCGGATCATCGTCGCCGAATGTAGTTGGCCAAGCTGGTAGCCGTCGCCTGTCCTCACAGATGCATTTGCCGGAATCGGTGCTCGTGTCGCCATCAGCCAGTGTGATCCTTTCACCAAGCTCGCCACAAGCTGCTGGCGGTGTCAATACGTTTGCACCCGTCATCCGCAAGTCCCGGCCCATTCTACCACCAGACCGCACCGTTAGCGCTTCGACCATACCACAGTCGATCCCAACTTCTTTGGCACGTCTCAAGAACATCGAGAAACTGTCCATTGTTAGCACCAGCACAATATTCGATGCCGCAACTGTCTCCGCCATGGGCCACGCCCTCCAACTCGGTCTCGAACATCCCCGGCTTGTATCGCTGTCCATTGACCTCTCATCCCACCCAGGCGATTTCCTCAAACACATTGTCTCTTTGTCGACGGCCGCATTGCACGATCTGACGCTCCGCTTCAGTGCTCCGACCGGCGACCAGTCTCTCGCCAACTGCGCCGCCGTGGAGCTTATCCGCCGTGCACGCAACCTTAAGTCACTGTCCATCACATGCCGTGAAATCAGTATTCCTCTACTCACCGAAATAGCCAAATGCTCGCACCTTGGCACACTCGAACTCCGCGGCGAAATAGTTGACTCTCAAGGCCAAACATTCGACCAACTTTGGCCCGAAATCACGCCCTCACTCTCATCAACACTGTCTCGCCGCGACCCGGGGTCCATCCACACGCTGCGCTTATTTCTGACGGGCGGGCACGAGCCGCTCATCTCGACCATCTTCCTCAACCTCAACCGCCCGCTGCAAGTCCTTGAATGGCCCGTGCACCTCGCCTCGCGCGTGTACGGCCACCTCATCATCCGCACGCAATCCTTTTTGCTACAATGCCCGCATCGGCTCGCATCCATGTACTACGACGCAATTCTCACGGACGCATCGTCATCGCCCATTCTCACGCACATGCAATTGCACGGGTACCCTGGGCGTGAACCCCCGCCGCACCCGATGGTGTATTTGCAATCGCTCGAGCTCATTGACGTACCGCCCGTTGACGTGGCCCACTTGCTCGCGTCGGGGGCGTTTCCGAGCTTGCACGCACTGGTCGTGCGGGTCAATGATCATGCCATGTCGGCGTATGCGCCGTGGTTACTTGCCCTGCTGGATCGCGACGTGTGTGTCGGGCTAGGGTTGGCGGGCGCAGCACAAGGGTTGTCACCGCTGACATCGTTGAGCGTACAGTTTGCGTTGCCCGCCGGCGCGAGGTTGGACAGGGTCAGGCAGGTGGTTGGGTATCGCGTGGATACGGTTGTGCCGTATTTTGCTCGGGTCAAGGGCGTGGCCGTAGCGCACCTTGTGGCGGCGCTTGCCGGCGCAAACACGGGCATTGTATTCCCATGGATGCCGACGCCGGCAGCAGGCGTGGCAGGCGGCGCCGGCGGCTTGGAGGTTGCGAGCGACGAGGACGGCGGTGGCGCACGCCAGGTGAGGGTACATGCCACGTATCGTGAGCGGCCAAATTGGACGCACGAATCAAGTGTGGCTATCGTGTTGGATGTTCGATTGGCCGATTGATTATTCTCCGCGCTCGGTCGCATGCTTGATGTTGGGATGGGTAATGGGTAGTAGCGTCCAGGTGGCCCGATTGTTTCGCACACAATAAAGATACCCTTTTCATTCCGTTCCAATGGTTGGTTCGCTCGCCCACCTCGCTATTCGATACAGCCATGGCACCAATGGACGTGAGCAATGAGCAATGAGCACGGATTGATGTGTTACGATGAAGTGGCAATAGTTAAAAAAAGGATAAATGCAAGAGACACTGATAATTCGGGCACTGACCAACTGAATGCAAGAAAAATGCAACTAGGGAAAAAGGTGAGAACATGGACCATGATGCATTGTCGTCGAAGCCGATCGAGAAAAGTGGAAATGGCAGCCCTGCAGAGGAAGGGGGGAAAGTCACAAACGTTTCGACAACATGTGCGTATCGCAGTCCATGCAACCCTTACTCGAACCAAGTTGGCGTCGAAAACTCGAACGCAACACCACCCGCGGCTTCTCTCACGATGCGCGTGTTGGGCGGCAACTGGGCACGCTGAGGGCTTCGTGACGCTGACAGCTTGGGTGACGAGGGAGTCCGAACAGGCATTGTGGCCCATGAAGGGAGTGATTTGAAGGACTTTGAAGCGGGTTTCAGCGCCGAGGCCAATTTCACGGCAGACCGCCAAGGAATTGACTCTGTGTCCATTGGAGACCCGACAGCAATGCATTGTCGAAGAGCCACAGCTGCCGGCTCTGTAGAGGAAGGCGAGCGGCTCGTCGCTTTGGCGAAGTTAACGAATTCGAAAGAAGACGCGGATGACTCGGCACTCGGTGTCGGTGAGATGCGACATGACCCTACGCAGACTGGAATACGAGGCAGGACATGCGGATGTGGCGACGACCATCCGACGCCCGAGTGGGCGGAGTCTTTCGCTCGCCAGCTCGCGGGCGCCAATGGCGGGACTGCTCGCGGCATTTCATGCCCTGCGGCACTCCGCGCGTGTTGTGCTGATTGGTGAGAGACTTTTACGTCCAACAAGGGCAGCGCAGGTGAGAGAAGCGACATGGGGGATATGGGAGACATGGGAATCGAGCCGTTGGACTCGGAATTCCACCCGGCAGCCAAATGGATTGTGGCAACAGGCGAGCAGGACGGTGAAGCGTTCGGCGAAGGGAGACCCGTCGAATTCACTGCAAAGTAGCTTGGTTGCGGGATCGTTGCTTGTCTCGATTGCGTTGGTTCCACGGAAGGCGCCTCACAATGCGCATGAGGCCTAGCATGAGGGCTCCTGATCAGCAGCTCTTGCCCTGGCGCAACTATCCCGGCAACCAACGCGGTTGTCGACGACATAGACGCCTGAACCAGCAGCCCTGCCGCGGACCATCGTGCAACGTCGGCCAGCGGAGCGCTCAGGATGTCGGCGGCAGAAATGACGGGCGCGGGTGCTGAGCGACTAGTCGGTGCGTCCGGCATAACAGAGCGAGCCATTAGATGTTGATGTGATCGAAATGACGACGATTCTGCTTTTGCTGGACAGGCGCCACATGCCGGAGCCGGGTTGGAGTCGAGTGCGATCACCACCGGAAGCTCCACGGCACCGTGCCACTCTCGCACCGACTCACCCACCCGATCACCTGGGCCAGCTTCAAGCGAGCTGTTTGAGCCTGTCACATGCCCTGAGGTGGTAAGGAAGCGATGGGCTGAGGGCGGACCGGCCGTGATGGTCTGCGGTGATGACAGGGCTTGAAACTTGTTGCGCGTTGGCGGAGACGGCGGCCGATTAGGGCAAGTGACGGCAGGGTACATTTTGCGACGCACCAACGGGTCAACGAGCTATCGTCGTCAACAGCGCGAAAAAGTAGCACGGTACGCGGATCCGAGGGGGCCAAGATTCAGCTTAGCGTTAGCGAACTGACATGTTTATCGCGACAACTTGGGGCAGCTGGACGTCATGATGGGCCGGGGAAGTTAATGGGTTTGTACATACACAACTTTCTGCAAGGAAGGTCACTTTGGCCTTCGTCGGTTCAAGAGACGAGGGAACGCGTTCGCCGCCAAGTCAAGGTCAACTTGAACCAAAAATGAGGATATGTAAAAAAAAAAAAAAATTGTATCAGTTCGATAGTCGATACGGCGAGCAACTTGACACACAGGACATACGGAGCTTGAAAATGTTGTGGGCGAAGAAATCGAATAACTCGACGGGGGCGAAGTGGATCTTATCTGGGCGTCCTGAATGCCAAAAGCCGTGATCTCAAGCTTGGCCAACACCATAAATACCGTCGTTGAGAAAACATGATATTCCATGTGCATTGGCGACCGTTTTCTCCGGCCTTCCATGCATACATTAACCTGCATCGATGGTGAGCGCACGTTGCGCAAACAACCAACACCGCTCGCGAGCAGACGAAGAAAGGGCATCTGGAGCCGAGGATCGGGGCACGGCTTTGGTTGGCCGATGGTCATGCATCCACGATCAAGTCGACCGCAGGCAGACGGTCGGTTATATATATGTGTGTGTCACGATCTTCATCATTCAGTTGCCATTCAGCTCAGAAGACACAGTTAACTTAGTTAACTGACATGGCAGCAACAAGGATGTTGCGTTTTTGCCTTTGCTGTGCCCACCACAAGCGAAAGCGCGTGATGGCCGGCGGAACAAGTTCCCACAACCTACGCCACCAAGCGAACGCAGCACACCGCTGTGGCCCCGATAGCAAGGGTTGCAACACAGCTTTTCAAAGTGAAATTAACGGCGGCCGCGCCGTCCGTATGGGTCGTTTATTGAATCGATCCCATTTGTGGAATCGGCTCGGGCACGGCCCACGGGCATTCTGGCCATTCGGTTTGCTCGTCTTACATGGTCGGCTTGCATTGAGGGAGACAAGGCGGACTCCCGAGTCGGTTTGCCGCACCTTGTTGGCTGCCTACCGTGTTATCTAGAGTGCAAAGTCGGGCAGTCGGTGCGGGCGACTGGCCAAAGTCGTTTATTGTCAACAAGGCGGCTGCATCGGTGATGATGATTGTGTTTTAATATTGATGTCGAGACATCAAAAGACGGTCGCATTGGTAAAGATTTGAGAGGCTTGTCACTTGTGATGGAAGATGCCAGGGAAACAGATCAAGTCAACACCCCTCGGACGACTCGCCGAGGGGACTCGATATGTATCCAGGTTGTACAGCGCGAGAGCAAATATGACTAGTAACAAGGAAGAATAACACAAGTGCACGCCTCACGCGACCAACCACTTTTCCTTGGTGTGCATGACCAAGTCCGCCAACGCGGCATCCGCCACCTTCTTGATGGCCTCAATCTTTTCAGCATTGCTGACGCCCTGGTCGCCAACCCACACACCTGCGAGCTCTGTGTAATACTTGACCTTTGGCTCTGTGCCGGACGTGCGCAGCGTCATGGAGCACGGCATGAGCTGCACATTGGCATCGACGGCCCTGAGCCGCTCGGGCACATTGAACGTGAATGTGATCATGTGCGCGGCCCTCGACGTTGGCAGCACAGGACGGTGGTCCTTGGTCGTGGAATCCCACCCGGCCGTGCAGTCGCGCACAGACACAACCTCAAAGTCGGCGAGTGTCGTCGGGTACGCGGGCGCGGGCTTGGTGCCAGCAATCACGGCTGACCAGTCCTCATTGGCCTCGAGCGCATCCTTTGGGCGAATCTTGTCAAACATGGCATCGACCTTCTTCTTGTCGTGCTCAACCACATAGTGGTCGTTGGATGCAAAGAAGCCGTACTTGACGTACAAGTGCTGGAGCCACTCAAACAAGGTCTTTGGGTGGTTGGCATCTGTTTGCGTGGCAAGCCAGTGCGCCAGCTCGCCAAGGCACACGCCGGCGCTGACGCCATCCTTGTCCATGACGGCGGGCCCACACATGAACCCAATGGCCTGCTCAAACGCAAACATGACGAGATCGGCGTCGCCGCGGTCCACCATGGCCATACCGCAGTTGCCCAGGTACTTGAATCCCGTGAGCGTCTCTTCGAAGGCAAGCCCTTCCACCTTGGCAAATTGCTTAATCATCATGGACGACACCGTGGTGGTGAGCACGGCAAACTTTTTGCCCGGGTGCGTGCGCTTGAAGCCGGGCAGCAAAAACGCGGCGAGCATGATGCCGATTTGGTTGCCGGTGAAGATGTGCCATTGGCCAGATGGTTGCTTTTCGGCAACGGCAAGGCGGTCGGCGTCCGGGTCGTTGGCAAGGATGATGCGACAACCGTGCGAATCTGCGGCGGCCATGGCGAGCGACAGGGCACCTTGGCCTTCTTCGGGCTGTAGGTGGGTGTTTGCCAAAATCAAAAAGTGGTGAACAAGTCATGTACTTCAACAATAACGCGACCGCGGCGGTGAATCAAGAAAAGAACACATACGTTCGGGAATGCAACCGTCGGGAACTCGGGGTCAGGATGCACCTGCTCGGGCGTGATAAAGAAAGGCGGCAACCCGGCGGCATCAAACGCGCGACGAATCCAAGGGAATCCGACACCGTGCATGGCCGTGTAGCAAATCTTGACGCCATTGGCCATGGGCTCGCGCAGCTTGACCGTCTCGCCGAGCTTTGCAATCATGGCCATGTAGGCTTCGGTGACCTTGGCCGTAGGATCCTCGGCCAGTGGGGACCCTTGCGCCAGGGCAGTGTCAATGAGCGTCTCGTCCCACACCCACGGCTCGAGGTTATCTTCAATCGACTGGGCAATGTGTGCGTCCATGGGCGGCACAATTTGCGACCCGTTGCCCCAGTAGAGCTTGTACCCGTTGTCGGCCTTTGGGTTGTGCGACGCGGTAATCATGATACCGCACGAGGCGCCCAAATGGGTGATGCCAAAGGGCACCATGGGCGTGTGCACGAGGTTTGGGTAGAAATACACCTTGATGCCCTTGGACAGGAACACGCCCGCGGTCAAGCGCGCAAACCGGGCAGACGTGAGGCCATTGGCCGAGTTGCACCGGTGGTCAAAGCCCAGCACGACCGAGCAGGCAGAGGCGTCGCCGTTCTTGGTCTTGAGCACGTACTGGACGAGGCCCTGGGTGGCCTGAATCACAGTCAGGTCATTCATGCGCGAGAAGCCGGCGCACATTTCGGCGCGAAGGCCGGCTGTGCCGAATTCGATGCGCGACGAGAGGCGCTTGGCGAGCTCGGCCGTGTTGTTGGCGGCGACCAGGTCCTCGATTTCCTTGCGAGTGGCCGGGTTCTAAATGCATCATCAATGTGTAAGGGTGTGTGTGAGCTCTCCGGCCGGGGCAACGGAGGCGTCCAGAGGTTGAAGTTTGGACGTACGCGATCGAGGCGCAGCCATTCTTTGGCGAGGGCGTGGACGTCGGTAGTCATGGTTGTGGTGAAGAAGGTGGTGGTGATGGTGGTCAAGTTCAAACAAGTGAGTGATACATGAGATGGGAAGCGACCAAGGAGAGAGAAGGGGCGGGAGTCGGGCAGTCGCCACGTTTTGTATCCTTGAGCCTTGAGTGAGGATTTCTTCCCAAGGCCTTGACTCCATCGATCCCATCCGATCCATTCGATCCTGCCTGCCTGGCTGCTTCATCACCGTCGCCCTGTCTCCCATCCGTCACAATTGCAGCAGCCCATTGTTGGTTGGCATGAACTCGTCATCACAGTCACCGCAGCCCGGTATTTAGTATATTGGGCTCGCTGCCCTCCAACTTTGCCATTGTGTCGAGCGTGGCTTTGTCGGCGGTGTGGTGGGGATGGCGACAAATTTGGCGGCGGAGCGCGTCTTCGTGTCGAGCGTGGCCGAAGCTTGTCGGCCAAGAACACCAAGAACAACAAAGACCAGCCGTTTCTTATGTTTCATGTTAGGTTCTGAAAATGAAGTGGTCCAACCTGCCACTCAAGTTCTTTGCGCATGCGCTTCCGATCCTGCACACTGGGGGATGTGTCATTGCTGCTCATGTAGCATACATTCAGGCCTTGGAATGTCACGCACAATCGCCATGGCGCAACGGACATGTTGTCGTTCATAGACATTGCGCATCCCCCATAACACCACGCACCCACCCACAAGCAACGGCCTGAACTTGGAAGATGGACACTGAGCGTTCGAGCGGCGGCTGCCATGTGAGACAAGGATTCACGCCGCAGTTGCGCCGAAAAGAAGGTGACGCCAGGGCATTCTCTGGGGCATCCAGGGGCATCCTATATCCTGGCCATCGCTGACGACCGTTTGGTCGAGCTCCCAAGCTTCTGGACGTCGGGATGCATCGCGGTCGCGAGGAGGGGCAGTTTTGAGTTTTCACGTTCAAGTTTCTGAATAAACTCCTTGCCAAGATCCCCCGACAAGCAACACGCAAGCGTGAAAACTGTCGTGAAAATTAATGCAAATTCAATATGTATTTACTTCCATGCTTTTTTCGAAACGAAACTGAATGACAACAAAGATGGAAATCGCATGACAGTCCTGGCAATGAAATCCATGTCGTGTCTACTCTACGCCTTTCCGACGACCACTCTTTCCAGTTCCACCTCTGCACACCTGCTTTCGCCGCCACCATTACTCCCGACCCGCGCTCGTCGTGGACTTGCCTTGCCACAATGAATCCCCCAGCTCCATCCCGCGCTTCCAGCTCTCAATCCCCGCCTAATGAACGCACTACAAGCTCAAGCAACAAGGACGTCAACAATGACGACGACCAGCCCCCATCCGCGTCATCATCACCGCCGAATGGTGGCGGCATCTCTGCCTCTCCGTCCACTTCTTCCTTGCACTCGCTTCATGTGCTCACCTCCTCTTCAAAGACCGTCGCCACCGATGTTGCCTCGCACCACTTGACCCGCCTGCGCTCTGCAATCGCCCGCCTGCTCGTCGCCGGCCATTCACGCTCCTACTACCAACATCTCATGTCCGCCGCCACCTCCTACGAACAATGGTCTGCTGCTGCTGCCATGCTCGACATCCACGATGGCAACGAGCAATGGAAACGTGACCCTCAGTCGCCCCTTTACGACTGGTCGCTGATCCAGGACCGCCTCACGGCAATGCGCGAGGCAAGGGACGCGGGCGATCTACCCAGGCTCATTCTTTTGCTGCGGACAAGCTTGTCACGGAATTTGGGCAACATGGGTAATCCCATGTTGTATGGGGCATGTCACATTGGTACAAAACACTTGATTGAAGAGTACATGCGCGAAGCGGTGCGATGCTTGAACTTGATTTGCGATGCGACCGAGCTGCCCAATGCCACCAGGATGGAATTCTTCTTGAATGTCCGCCAGGCATTTGGCCGCACGGCCTTGCTGTTGTCGGGTGGCGCAACACTTGCGCTCAACCACATCGGGGTGGTCAAGGCCCTGTGGGAGACAAGGCTGTTGCCGCGCATCATTTCGGGGGCGTCGGGTGGGAGTATCATTGCCAGCTTGGTGTGTACGCATACCGAGGAGGATTTCGAGCGATTGTTGAATCCTGCCTATACACGCTTGGTATGTACAACACACGTCTGCATCCGCGAGCGATACGAGGCTAACTGGGTGCTCTGCGTACTCAGGATTTCTTTGACGATCCGTCCGAGAATGGCATTTTGCACATCATCAATCGAGTTTTCAAGCACGGTTCGTTCGTTTGCTCATTCTCTGCGTGACGTTCATGTTCCCACTGGAACTCATCCAACATACGCACGGCTCCTGCTTTCAGGTGTTCTCTTTGATGTGGATACACTCATCAAAACCGTCCAAGACATGTTTGGCGACATCACATTTTTGGTCTGTTCACTTCACAATCTCGCACTCTCTGGTGATTCCTTGCTCAACTATTCGTGATCATCCATATGACAGGAAGCCTACAACCGAACCCGCCGCATCCTCAACATCACCGTATCCTCATCGACCGTCTACGAAATGCCGCGCCTACTCAACTACATCACCGCACCCAATGTGTACATTTGGTCCGCAGTGGCCGCATCTTGCTCGGTACCGTATGTGTTCAAGCCGGCACCGTTACTGGCCAAGGACCGATCGGGTAAGCCCGTCCAGTGGAATCCGTCTGGCCATCGCTGGATCGATGGGTCGGTCGAATCGGATTTGCCCATGCAAAAGCTCGCCGAGGTGCGTCGCTTTGTTTGAATCAATCCTCTACAATTTTTAGCATCTGACAAGCGATCCCGCGGTAGCTGTTCAATGTCAACCATTTTGTCGTCTCGCAAGTGAACCCGCACGTGGTTCCATTCATTCCCAAGGGCCTTTCAAAAGGCATGTTCCGGTCGGCATGCGAGTCGGTGCTCAATTTTTCCCGCAACGAGTTCAATTTGCGTTGCAATCAGGTCTGTTCCATTCCATCGGTGTCCGTGACTGCATTTTTCTCGAGTCTCGACACTCACCCATCCTCGATCTCAATCACAGCTCCGTGAGCTTGGGCTGCTCCCAGAGGTACTGTACCGCGCGCAGTCTATTGTCTCGCAAAAGTACATGGGAGACATCACCATCATTCCCGAGGTGCAGGTCAGCGACTTTGTCAACATTCTGACCAATCCGACTCCAAAATCCATGCTCGAATCGACGCTCAAGGGTGAGCGTGCCACGTGGCCGAGTACGTTTTTTATACTCCCACCCACCCTCATCGTGGCCTGAATACACGTCACTGACCGGCTGGTCTGTTTCGTGATGCAGAAATCTCCATCATGCAGAATCACCTGCACATTGAAATGGCCCTCGACGAAATGCTTTATCGATGCCGCCTGCGCGCCCTGCAACTCCAACACCTCCCCACGCAACTCCCCACGACCATTCCACAAGGACCCGCAACCGCGTTTCCTTCATTGAACACGGCGTCCCCGATCCCAGCCCCGATCCTGCTTGACCACAAACAATCCATGTTCGGCCTCCCTCCATCCTCGGCCACCCCCTCGGGCTCGCCCGATCCGCCTCAAATCACCCTGAATCCAGGCATGCCACGGACCTTGTCTGCCGATAATGGCCGTGCGCTCGTGACACCCTCGCCTTCCCCACTTGCAACCGCCGCATCGCTCCGTCGCGGGCTCGTTCCGCACGGATGGGGCATGCGCGCCACCGCCAACGTGAGCCCTGGCGCATCCTCGTCTGCATCATCCACCGCAACAAGGTGGGTGCCCAAACCGCGTGTCAAGTCGGCCACGCAGTTGTCTGGATATTGGCAGGCACCTACGCTGTTGGGCGTGTCGACGCCTGGCTATGGCTCTGGGTCGCCTGCGGGCTCGCCCGTGCCGCCACCGTCATCCGCCACTCATGCATCGCCAGTAGGACGGCCACGGCGGTCGCGCGGATCAAGCCCCGTACTGCGTCAAGTGGATTCGCACAGGGAACCCACATCCCCAACACACACGCGCCGCAAGCTGACCAACGGACATGGACATGCGAGGCGCCGCAGTTCGGCGAGCTCGACAACGTCCACGTCTTCGGCCTCGTCGTCGTCGTCGCCACCCGCTACGCCTGAATTTGCGGCGTCGCCACAGTCGGATATGGGCAATTTGTCGCCGCCGCGGTCGGCGCCTGGGTCTGGCACGCGGCTCGTCAACTTGGCCACAGGGGTGGCAAGTGGGAGAGCAGTGAGCTTGGACGTGCTGAGTTCGAGTTTGTCCGCGGCGCCAATGGGCCGAGGCGGATACAATCGCCAGCACCCGCGCAGAGGGTCAGTGCCGAGCAGGTCGCCCAGTCGATCGCCTGTGCGCGTGCGCGACGGGAGGGTTAGCAAGCCGAGTAGCGCCGGTTCGGCGGTTCCGAAATTGGTGGTGCACGGCCCCCATGACGGGCGCGGGTCGCGGTCGTCGACTAGTGCGTCGATTGAGATTGGCGGAAATGGACATGGGATCGACAGCTTGTCTGCGTACTTGACCACGGACGAGATGGAGAGCGATGTCGATGCGGGCAACCGGGTGCGTGGCGGTGCAGATGACTTGATGACGTCCGATTCGGAGTTTGATGCCGAGCTGCCGAATGGCGACTACGCTGGCGGCGGCGAGTCGAGCATTTCCCGCTCCACCATTCCTGACATGTTCTCCTCCTCCTCGGCCAACGTTCCCGTGTCCCAACCATATGGGAACGACCACGAGATGGACGATGACGACGATGACGATGATGTCCTTGAAATCCTGCCTCGCACAAAGTCGCAATCCAAGATCCTCGCCAAGGCGGCCGCCCCACCACCTGCCAGCTTGCCCGTTGCGCAAAACTCGTTGATTGCAATCACCAATGTGATTGATGGGCCCCGGCCCGATGAGGCCGATACCCATCATGCCGCAAAATGGCGGCCGTTGATGGCGCCCGCAACACCGGTGCAACCTGAAGATGAGGAGGATGCAGATCCACCGTCGTCGCCCATGCGATTTGCCAACGTGATATTCGAGTGAGGGAGACCGGCGGGCGGTTTCCTGTTTCTTTGTACCTAATCATATTTTCCTGATGGTTGCACTTTGTTGATTGTGTATTCCCGTACTTGCTCAATAGTACCGACCCAATCCCTTCATTGCCATTATTTTGGCCCTTTTCTTCCCTTTCACAATTCTCACTTGTGTACTTGGACTCGTTCACTCATACACGCGATATGGTGTATCGTATTTGACGACTTGCTGGGCGCAAGCTCTTACTTATTCTTGCCGAACTTTACACACATTAACCGTTTACACTTTCCACAGGCAATAGTCTTGCCACACTTGCTTGCCCAGCGACTTGAATGGATGATACAGAACTCGCGACCACATTGGCGTATGGTCGGCGTGCAGCATGGGCGCACACGCGACAGTGAAAGAGGGTCGGGAAACTATTGGGTCGCGTCCGAGAATGTAGTCGCATTGCGAGAGCGGAACCTGTGGATGCGACACGTCAGTCTGCGATAACGCCAACGCCAACAAGCAAGTGGGATACAACATACGAATCGAGACTCGGTGACTTGGTTCTTGTCGTTGAACTCGGCTTGGCCGACAGCACTCGTTGCATTGCGCACTCTTGCCAATCGATCCACCCACGGCTCGACCATGCTCGTTTCTGCCGTCGCGGATCCGGACGAGGGTGCAAAGTCGGCTGGCAAGTGTCCATCAAACGCCTGGCGCACAAACCGAATGCGTGCATGCCGTGGCAAATGAAAATGCCCAGGGGCGAGGAACCAGTCATTGCCCGTGCAAACATTGACTGTCGTTGCACTTGTGGATTGCGGAATCGCCGCGGACAGATCGAGGCGGACAGGTGCCGCGTAATACACAACCAACGCACCCATCCGCAACACTGCAAATCCTACTACAGCCGCCGCACACAAGCCCACAACCAATGTCCTGTGCCACCCGCTCACCCTCGCGTCCACCTCGCGTGCAGTCCAAGCCGCGCCCCTCGCGGCCATCACGGCCACGCACGGATACGCCGGCGCCATAAACCGCTCTTCCTTGTGTGCCTGCATCGTAAACACGCCCAGCCACACCGCGAGCATCCACGCCACGCCGCGGGTCCATCCTGCATCTTTTCCGCGCTGTGGGCCCGGCACAAGGTACACGGCCGTGGTGGCAAGCGCCAGGATCAGCACGGGCGGTGTCCAGTTGAGCGCAAGGTTTTTCAAGTAAAACGCCCCGGATTCGACGCCGTAGAGTGCAGATTGGTTGCGGATCACATTGTACATGACCAAGTTGATGGGGACCAGCAGCCAGGGACGCGCGTACATGTACGAGTCGATGGCGAGCATGGGGGCGAGAATGGCGGTGGCGACCAGGACCGTTGTGCGCAGAAAAGGGTAGGCGAGACGTGTGCGGAGTGGCACGAGGTAAGGGAGTGCATAAGGTAGACCCAAGGCAGCGGCAAATGGCCAGCCCAGGAGACTCCCTGTGCCGATGGAGAGAATGACGCCGAGTGACGGGCGTGGGCGGGCAGAGCCACGTGAGGTCCGAAGCGCCGTGGACCATGACGACATGGCCGACAAGGTGCAGATCATGGCGAATGAGGATGGAAGAAACGCTACACATGAAACAAGAGAATGAACGGATTTCCGAAACGAGCACACAAAAAGTGCGTACCAGGAGCGGAATGGAACATGCCCGGCGAAAAGGCTAGGATGAGGAGGAGGAAAACAGCCGCCGAGGTCTGGCTGCCGCGAGGTGGGTCGACGATGGTGTCGAATCGGTTCATGGCCGATGTGAGCTTAAGTTCAAAGCAGGCACAAACCAGGGCGAGGGCAATACGGATCGCAAAGAAGGTGTTTCGCTACACATTCGGGGTCCAGTGGTCAACAACCGTGCCTGACTCGACATTTCGGCAAGCCCTGCTCGTACCCACGACAATCCAAGACCCAAGAAACCGGTGGCCGCGGCCGCATACGGCGCAATGTAAGCCCAAGACCGAAGGGCAAACTGCGGGGCATACTCCCACGTCTGTAGGCCGTGCGATCCGCCAGAGATGGCAAAGTGCAAGGGCTCCCAGTAGTTGAAGGTCTCGTCGCAGTCGGTGATGGGCGAGTACCAGGCGCCCAGGACGCGGGCAGCAACCAGAAGAGTTGTGACGGTCCACCATGTCCACTTGCCGCTGCCACCAGGTGTGGTTGCATTTGCAAGGGAGGCGCGGCCGCGCGAGGTCTTGGAGATCATGGCCTTGGGTGGCGGCGGGGCCAATGTTACACGGGAAGATGACTGGGACTTGAGCGGCATTCTCAATTTGCAATCCATGTGCTTTCCATCAACGCTTACCTATCATTGCATCCTATCATGTGAGGATGATTTGACGTCGGCAGCATGCCACTGCCCCGCAACTGCAGTGCGGCCAGCAGGCGGCGGGGGCGGCCACGGCCACGGCCACGCGGACACGTGCTCGCACCAGCAAGGCAAACGCTGTGTACAAGCAAGGCCCGCCCTTTCCACTCGATGCAACGCTGCCAATGCCACCACCCGCACCCGCACTTGAATCGTGCCCGAGCACCGATTCTGCCCCTCATCCGCCATTGTTGATGACCCCTAGCTCCATCCCTCTCGCCATGCCCGGCCTGCTCCAGATCCTTCTTGCCGAGCTCTTGTTTGGTCTTCTATCTCGGTGCAACGCCACTTGTCACTTGCCCGCAACCTGTCGCACACTTTCTGCCGCCGGATTCTTTCAGCCCGGCAAGCAACCCCCATCGCACCTGGACACGCTGATGTATCTTTGGACCTACCGCACCAGCCGACAACTACACGCTCAACCTCGACTTGCCATGGGTTGCTCGAATCGAGTCTCATGTATCTCAGTACCTCAGGCTATGCATACCACAATTTGCCCCTCAACCCTTTCCCTTGCATCCGCTCACATCGCGTCCAGCACCTTTGCTTTCCGCATCGTATGTCGAATGGCTCTTCTCCACAAGTGGCCCATTAGGTAAACCCTCAGGCAACCGGGCGAGCATGTGGGACTTGGTTCAAGAGCTGCAATCCATACGACTTCAGTCAAGGAAAAGCTCACAACTCGCCGACTCAGACACCTCACGCTATGAGCCCTTGCCAAACTGGCCGCTCTTTCCCGTTTCCTTGTTGCTCGTCAGTTATTTCATTCGCACCACGCAACTTAACTTGCGCCACTTTATGCTTTCCCGGGTCTTGGCCATAGTTCCCGGATTGCGAACAGCAACCGCGCCATTTTCCACCTGGCCGCATTTCATGATTGACAACCGCCCGGCCCCTCGCCGTTTCTCCTCGTCTATTGACCGCGTTGACTACGACCCGACCATGTCATACCCGGTGTTTCTTTGTGTCTTGGCCTTGTTTGATTGGTCACTCGCGCCTGCCAACTGCATGTGGCATGTTGTTAAGCTTACCCATTTGCTTTTGCTCACCAATCAGTTGGCCGAGTCCATCGTGACTGCTTCCGAAGATATTGCGAACCCAGCCCGAATCTATGTTCTCCTCGACTGGCTCAAGTCACGCAATATCCTTCTCTTGTCAGAAAAACATCCGTTCCTGTCCCCCCTATTTCCGACACGGTTACACCGTCTTCTCTCATAGCCTCGTCTCTTGCGATATTCCCGACCTTCGCTACTTTGCGCATGCGCAATCGCAAACAACGCATCTTGGATGGGCCGTTATCAAATGGGCGATTGGACCGGGTGGCCACATGGATTTGTTTTGCAAATCTTGCTCCAGGCGATTCGGAGGCATGGCGACACCCGCTGGAGCAAGTCCGTGGAACTTGTCTCAAAGATGACGAAAAGGGACTTACGGCCGCCGTTCTCCGATGTGGTATTCGCGAAGGGGATTATTCCCTCATGCTCTCCTCGCACTCGCTGCTCACATCCTATCCCACTCGTCATGACAGCAATGGGCACGAGCCATTACCGAAATCCATCCCCGCTTCAAGTCAGCTGCGACGCCCTCAGCTATCTGTACACGCGCGCGCCGTCGATCGACCCGACCGAATTCATCTGCACCCAATCACGCCTGTGGTCTCCTCGCGCCTTCATCGTCATGCTCTTTGCCTGCGAGCTACCCTTTTCGTACGATTGCTTGCTCAACAGCTCGACTGGGCCGCGCCCGGCACTGTCTTTTCATACTTTGACCATTTTTTGCGCATGATGCGCAAGTTGATTGACAAGTTCGTCTGTGACAAACTCGATTGGCAGTCCTTTGATGCGAAGCAGGTGGCGACGGCCTGTGTTCTGCGGCTGTTCTTGCTCCTAACAGGCTGGGGTCGGTGTAACGAGACGGAAGGGATGGCACCAATGCGGGACGTTGCTGTGATCGAATCGGTTGTCGATGCGACCGTGGCCAAACTTGAAAAGCAGCCGCCCGTTGCGGATCAAGGGTCAGGAAAGTCGTTCTTTCAACTCATTCCACCGGCGTACAAGAACAAGCTCAAATCAGCCATTTTCACCATGTCTACAAGCCCGCCTCCACCTTCTCCATCTTTTGCCACGACCATATCGCCACCCGACCATGTCCTCTCCCCGTCCGATCGCTTGTCTCTTATCTTTGACGCACTATTGCAACTTGACTACGACGTTGTCCTCGACACAAAACATTCCTTGGAACCACAAGTCGACGCGGCACTTGTGGCCGTGGTTTGATTGCGCAGACGTGTGCATGCGCATCGAGCCGAGCCGAGCCATCGGCATGGTCCGCCAAGCGGTAGAGGAGCAGAATAGCGAGCAATTGGCGCTTATTCTCCCGCATTTTCCGCCTGCAATCCGTGAGTCGCATGAATTTCGGCAAGCGTTTTGCGCGATACACAGGCGGTATCCAGGTGTGTTGGCGCATGGGTTCGATTTGCGTGGGTGGACTGGGTGGTGCGATTTGGATGATGTATAACGGATTGTCAGTGCCGAATTCAAATATAGAACATGTCAGGAACTGGCTTGTGCAACCTTTGTCACTTCTCAGTGAGCAGTACACAATGTGCTGCGAAGAAGTCAGAGACGCGACACGTCCAGGCTTCTTCCAATCCAAGCCTCACCAGGCAGCCTCGCCGTCCATGCTCTCAAGCATGCCCAATGGCCTGCTTCATGAATGGCAGCAGGCAACCACCAATTCAACACAATAGCTCAAGATGCGCACAGTTTATCGTGCTACACTCAGCCTATTCGGCCTTGGCAATGTTCCCGGCGAGAGCTAGATGCACTAACCAATACGTGTGTCAAGTTTATTGAAGCAGCGAGGTCGACGGACTCATCGCGGCTCTTGACGCCAGCAACTCCGCCAGAACTGTGCTTTATTTTCCAGCTATAGGACATCCGACTGGCTCAATCATGTTCCCACGCCAATTCTTTATCCGGAAGCAACACTCGGGCAGAAAACTCTGGAACCAAGCTGTAATGTCTCTGAGTGTTGCCTGATTTGCTGACAAGCGGGATTCCCTGGACATGAATTGCGATAAATACCTCAAGGCCCCGCCCGGATCCCTTCCTCGTTATGTCTCCCTATCCCTATCGTAGCCTGGTGCTCGCCCACAACCTCGACTCATTCTTTCTCACTTTCACGCACAAGACAGCGACTTAGACAGTCGGTACGTTTACAATCCCTCCCATATGTCCTGGCCACAGACTCCACGATCCTTGTATTTACCTTTGACTCCGTGCGCCCGGTTCCTTTTCAGATCTATTCATACCTTTCAAGACGTTTTCGACAAACAATCCACTTCTCTTCGCCATGTCTTTCACTCGCTCCAACTCCAACAACTCGTCCGCCACCAAGATGGCGTCTGTGCTGGTCACACTCGCCGCTTTGGCTTTGATCTTCCCGTCAGTTGCCAATGCACACTTTACGCTGCAATCGCCCGTCCCTTCACGCGAGAAGACGGTTCATCCCAACTCCAACGTTCGCGTATGTTCTTGTTCGCATTTTCGGATGACCCATTCAGTTTTCCGTGAGCTCACCACCACATAACTTTCATTCAGTTCTTCCCCATCGGTGGTGGCGGCGAAAAGCGCGACCGTCTCGACTGTCTGCAATACCCGCGCACGTCGCGCGTCGCGCAAATGCAAGCTGGCTCATCTGTGACGCTCGGCTTTGAAATCGGCAACGGTGCCCGGCACGTCGGACCCTGTACCGCACAGCTCGTTGACTTGTCGACGGGCCGCACCCAAGACATTGGATCCGAGGCCGATTGCGTCAACAAGCGCGACGCCATGACGGTGAAGTTGCCGTCGCAAACCTGCACCAACTGTGTGATCAAGGTCAAGGTCACGGCGACGCACCTGGGCGCAAGTAACCCCGAGTTCTACGACTCGTGCATGGACGTCAACATTTCTGGTGGATCGGGTGGCGGAAACGGTGGTGGCAATGGCGGCGGCGGCTCCAACCCTGCTCCCGCGCCTCCCACTGCTCCTACGCCAACTCAACAGCCACCGGCCAACCCTGGTCGGCAGGCTCGGCCCACTCCCACAAACGCGGCGCCGCAGCGCCCCGGCCGCGATCAGCTCGACGGCAGCAATGGTGATGCCAACGGCCCTTGCCAAGTCGGCCAAATGAAGTGTGGGCCAGGTGGAAACTCGATCCTCATGTGCGACCCGTCCAACAAGTTTGTGTCGATTCCCACGGCAGGGGGCACCAAGTGTGTACCAAATGGCAACTCGGTCGCGATTAACTCTGCTTAAAGTGTTTCCACGACTACTTGTCCCATCGATTGAAATATAAGTTGCGACACAATTCCACATGTCAGACTGGGATTTCTGTCTCGCGCCTCTTTTCTCTTGATCCGCGGCGGCACATTGTTTTTCATTCAGACGAGTAAATACAGGACACACGGAGCAAAACATTTGAATTTCATTGCCCAAAAGTGAGCCAACTCGAGTCCAGCTCAAAGTCGACATGCGGTCTTCTGCATCAGCTCAACCAAGCACAGCCATACCGCCAACCAATGCCGCGAGCACGATCCGTCCATCACCGACTTGTCCGCTCGTTGCACTGCTCTTTGCCGCCTGCTTTTGCTGGCCAGCATCCGCGGGCGGCGCAGGCGCAGGCGGCGCCGATTGTTCCTCGACCTTGGGTGCAGCCGCAGGTGCCTCCGTCGCCTGCGGAGTCTCTGCGTCATTGCCGCGCACTTGCCCGTTCCCGCCCTTTTTGCCCGCGCCCGCCGTCGGCGACGGAATCGCAGTCATGGTCTTTGGGGCTTTCTTTCCGCGATTCCCATCAAACACGCCCGTTGTTGCCGGCTGCGTTTGCCGCATGCCGCCGCCCTTCTTGCCGCTGGCACGTGTCGGCGAGCAGTCTGGCTGCTTGCCCTTCTTTCCGCTCTTCTTGCCCGGCTCGCCCTTTTTGCCTGGCGCACGCGTTTGTTGAGGCCCGTTCCCGCGGTTTTGCGTTGCGGTTGCTTGCGCGTTGTTGCCTTGGGCCGCGGAATCGTCATTGTTGTTTGCGGCTACATCCTGTCCGTCGCCTGCTTCAAAGGGTTGTGGATCGGGCTCGTTGGCAAAGATACCGGCGCCGTCGAACGATGCTTGAATGTACTCTTGCGGGTGAGCGAGTGCAGAGGGGATCGATGCGCTAGGAAGGACGGAAGAGAGGAGCGTGACGCAGATTGCGACAGAGAGCAGGAGTGGGTATGAGTGCATTGTTGCTGGGAGGTGGATGGAATGGACGTTTGGATCAAGGCGGATCAGTGTGTTGCAGTTGACTCTAAAGCTAGAAATGGTAGGGAGGTCCACAAGGTATTTGTAGTCCAAAGCTCGGAAACCATTCTCATGCTTGGTGGCCGCGACAACCGCAGACCATTACAGTTATCCCAACTGTCGAAGCCAATGGGCATACATACGGGCGACCAACTGCAGCGCCCTCGACTTGCCTTGAATGCAGAAGATTCTCCATAGTTGATCCACCGCATAACCGCAAAACACCTGGTCGACTTTAAGTCACCCTTGGCTAACGGCATATGTTATGCTTTTTCCCGAGTGTGGCATGGTCGTGGCCTCCAGAGGCTGGAATTGAGCATTGACCTGCCTCCAGAGGCTGGAATTGAGCATTGACCTGGCTCAGCTCAGAGCTTCGAAAGAGGTAACCAATGTGGTTGTAAACTTGGCATGAATGCTTTATGCCGAAATGATGAAAAATAATGGCTATTGCCCAAGCCATGTTGGGTCATGGTCTTTCATGCTTGACATGACGCGAGACATCGCTGGCGAGACGCGCGTCAACGTCTGCTGCTGGTCTTGCCCGAGCTGCCGGCAGAGTGCAGTCTGTGGACCAGTCGCTTGTAAACAACTCATGAGGAGCGAAACTAGGCACATATGCTTATGAGAAGTAACGAGTGTGCGGATGTATGTATCTTCATGGAAAAGTACAGTGGTGTTGGTGGGCGGGGGAAACAGTACGAAGTGCTAGGTGAAGAACGGGGTGCAGCAAAGGGCGAAACAAAAACGGGAATGTAGAAAAGAATCTGTCTGCGATTCCGAGATAACCATCCGCGTAACGAGCGCGGGGATCTGAGGGCGCAACATTGGAGGTATTTGGTTCGAGGGGGCCAAGGTCGAGAAACACCACACCGCAATGAGCAATGACGACATGGCACAGCACATTTGTGGCGCCCACCCCGTTCGCAGGACTCTGGAACGATTATCCAGCTGCCCACCCAAATGACCAACACACTTCTACACTACGCGACCGCGAAACAGTCTCTGCATTACTCCTTCTTCTCTGGCTCCTCCTTGATGCACTCCTCGGCCGTCGTGCCTGCAAACTCGGCGACCCAGTACACACACTTGGACTCGGGCTTGTCCGCCGCGCACGGGCCAACGGCCTTGCCCACGCCCATCTGGTTGTACTCCTTGGTGACCAAGACCTTGGCGTGCTTCTCCGAGTCGATCCAAAGCAACAAGGTTTGAGCAGACGAGTCAAACTTGTCAAACTTGCCGTACGCAACAATCTCGGCCGCGACCGTGCGCTTGTAGCCCGCAGCGTCAATGCGCGCAAACGGCGTCGATGCGTCCGAGCCATCGTGAGTCGCCTTGAACAGCTTGGAAGCCAAATCCTTTGCATGGCGCGCCGCAGCCTCATTGAGCTTGGCGTTGAGGCACACGGTCGACTGGTTGTTGTATTGGCGGTGCGAGTTGATCAAGGACACGAGGCGGTGCTGGTACTTGGGCAGGTGCGTCGGGACCTTTTCCACATCGGGCGTGCCGAGAAGTCCACCGTCAACAACTTGCTGGTCGGCAGCCTGCTTGGGCTTTTCGTGCTCAGTGACACCAGGTTCGGCCACGCCAGAGTGCTCGCCCTTATGCTCGCCTTGCTCGGGAGCAGGGGAAGGTTGCTCCTGCTTGGGCGGTTCAGGGGCGGGAGCTGGGTCTTGCTTCTTGGGCGGCTCAACAGGCGCGGGTTCAGGCTTGGCCGGTTCGGGCGCGGGGGCGGGTTCCTCCTTCTTGGGCGGCTCAACGGGGGCCGGCTGCGGCTTGGGGGGTTCGGGAACTGGAACGGGCTCCTCCTTGGGCGGTTGAGGAGCGGGCTTCGGGGGTTCGGGAACGGGCTCCGGGCGAGGAGCCGGCGCGGGTCCGCCAAGGCACTGACCGTTGTTGGAGGAGCCAAAGGTTTGGGTCCAGAAACTGCATTGTGGATGTGCAAACAAGCAAGGTCAGTCAGTGGTCGAGCGTGTGAGACAGAGCATCACTTGATCATACCCGCATTGACCGCGACCACCAGGGCAGTTGCCGACAGCGTAAGCAATACCTACGTGCGCATAATTCCCAAGCAAATTTTGACGATGCCCGGATGAGCGCTCCCAGGCAGACTGAGCCGCACCCGGACCGCCGTAACCGGGCATGGAACCGTAGGCACTACAAACGAGAGCGAGCGAACGAGCCAGAAGGCAGTCATTAGTACATGGAACGGCCGAGTCACCAGTTAATTGAGCTTGAGAATGTCGTACATGTTCTCGGCAGCGCTAGAGTAAGCATAGCCCGCAGCGCGCATCCGATCTGCAAACGGCGACCGAAATTAGGTCAGTCCACATGTTTCTTTCAACCAGCAGTTGATGCAGCCGGAAACGAAACTGGCATACCGAACGGAGAGCGGCCGTCACGACCAGTGTGCGACATGTAGCTGTTGCGGGCCATGTCGGCCGAGTGCGACGCAGCGGCATTGACCAACTTGGCCTCGAGACACAAGGGGCGTGCACCGTTGCGTTGGCGGACTGTGAATGAACGATGGGATGACGTGTTGAGTCAGATCAGGATTCTGGTCTGAATACGGATCACCGATGCGATGACGCACAGGCATTGACGAGGGCCAGCGCTTCAAACTGGTAAGCCTCCTGGGCTTGCACGGGTGCCGATTGGGCGAGCAATACAGCCGCAACGAGGAGAGTGACGGTGATCATGGTTTTGGGTCGAAAAGACGGGTTGAAGGGTGTGTGTGTGTGTGTGTGTGTGTGATCTATTGGCGCTGAGCGAGGAAGGAAGGGATGAGCGACTTGATCCTGCAGTCGCTTAGTGTGATTTCAGGGTGCTGAGTCTGTCAGGGACTTGGCTTACCGGTTTACCACTACATGGAAGGAAGTGTAGTCGGACACGGCCAAACAAGAATATGGGCGCTGGTGGGGGGGCCGGCCAGCATTTTTATAGGCATGACTTAAGTCTGTCTCGGATCACACCACTCGGGCACACTGACCGACATCCAATAAGTAATCGACGTTTCCCCTCATTATTTAATCAGGCTGTCTGGTAAACATCACACCATCTGAAGCAGCCACCGTGCCCGGCTCAGCCACGGGCAAACACAACGCACACTCCCAGTGGTGCGGATGGACTTGACCGCAAGGGCGGATGGACCGCGTCGAGTGGTGCCTTGCCGATGTCTCAGGTCTCGTGCATATCACGTGCTTGTCGCCGATCTTTGCTCTCTAGTATTTAGTAGACCCCGGCGGCGCCAAAAAACACCGAAAGAAAATTCGCGGGGCTTTAACTTATCGGTATTGTATTGAAATTGAGGAATTCAGACTCACGTGCGAGAAAAAATTACAACAACAAATCAGGACCAAACACTGTATGCACCCAACGCCAATACGGAGGTTCAGATCGAGCCAAAAGTGGTGTGCTGACCAATCGCGCGGAAGGCATGTTGTTGGGCATTGCAAGGAAAGGCACCAACCCAATACACCAGAGTGCACGCGACCTTGGAGTCACGCGGCCGCGTGCCTTGAGCGCAGTGTCAGCTGACGACTACGCAAAGGGAGGAGCAATACCAGACAGAAGCCACCGTGAGGCGGCATCGTCGGCAGCAAGACGGGCATGGTCGTGGCGACCAACAGGGCAAAGGAACTTGGAAATGGCGACGCCGCGCCAGCGGTGAGGAATCGGGTGATGGGTGTCGAGGTGGTGGGAGTATGGCGTCAAACACGCCAGGCAAAAGATGGACGGAAGGGGCAGAGGAGGATCAAGAGGGGCCGGGAGCGAAGACGGCAGCGCCGCAACCATCTTGTAGGGAAGCCGCTTGGGTTGCTTTCGCAACTGGGCCGGTCGTGGAAGAGGCGGGGCCGGGGCAACAAACGGGGGCGGGTCGGCCATGGGCATGTCTGGGGGCAGACGGAACCGGGACGTGGGCGTGGGGCGGTAGACTGGCACGTATCCGTCGTACTTGGAGTGCCGCCTGCGAAGCACCACCGCGTCTGTCGCCGCCAGCCGCGGCGGGTCTTGGGGCGGGAGCATGGCAACATGTGCTTCCCACGCAAGCCGCAACGCTTCCTTGCTCTCGGGCGAGTTTGGATCGGGGTAAAAGGAGTAGATGGCCTTGGTGTGCCTCTCCCACACGTGCTCAAACAGAATGTAAGAGACGGGTGAGAGGAGGAGGCCGGCGACGCGCGCAACAGGGTACTTGAGGCGTGTGCTGATCGGGCGGAGGAGGTCGATCACTTGGGTCGTGACGAGGCAGCCAGCAGCGAGGCGGAGCGAGGAGGTGTCTTTGAACCAGAGGCCAACCAGCCGGTGCGCAAGCGCCATGCGACGGATCGGCTTGGTCGTGAACGTGGACAAGAGCGACGCGACTGCACCGACCGCAAGGGCCTGTGCCGCCGCGCGGTCTTCCTCTCCTGCAGGGCACTCGAGCCAGTGCACAGAGTCGTCAAAGTAAGCTACGTCGGCCAGCGGGCAGCGCGGACACCAAGGACCTTCGTGATACTTATCCGGCCGGCGGGTAAAGTTGAGGAGTCGGGTGGGGAGGCTGTTGGTGCGAACCTTGATGCGCCGCGAGAGCACAGTGTTGGACGCAGTAGAAGAGTAGAGATCACCCGCGCAGCGACCGTCGTGCAAGGCGCATTCGGACGCGGCGGGGTGAACAACTGACCAGTCGATGTGAGGAGCGGCATCGCGGAGCTGGTAGTGGGCGCGGACTTGGGAGTGAAAGAGAATAAAGCGGCGGGGGTCGTGGCTGACGATACGGGCCGTGAGCGATGGGTGAGGCGGGTTTGTTGAGAGAAAGTCTGGTGAGGAATCGGACCCTGGATGGGGAGGGGGGAGAACAAAATGGGTGGGAGTAAGTAGTTCTTGGGATTGCACACGGGAAAGGGAGGTCAAGTCAGGACGCAAACGGGCGGCAGGGACGCGTGGTTGAATGTGGCGAACGCGGTGGCGCTGCCCATTGACGACAACGACAGGCTCGGCCGTGGAGCGAACGAGCATGTCGGTGCCGCTTTTGCACGAGCCGAAAGCGAGCGAAAAGGGAAGGTCGGATGAGGCAAGAAGGTGCGGAGAAATGAAAGATGGAGAAAGATCAGTCGCCGCCGACTTTGCAAGCGCATCGGCCATGTCATTGTGGACCCGGTGCGGGTCAGCTGTGTCGTCAGAGTGACCCTTGACCCAGCTGACACTGACAGAGAGCCTGCGGTGAGCAATGACGAAGCGGACGGCCGCCCATTCTTGGCAAAACGGAGACCGGACACGACAGCGCGGAAGAGGGGGAGACGGAAATGCGGGGGACGAGACCTGACGGCGGAACTGGGCGACAGCTGCCTTCGAGTCAGTGAAAATGTGCACGTGAGCCGCGATGGGTACCGATGCAATTGCAAGGAGGATGGCCCACACCTCAGCGCGCGTGGACGAATGCGCGCCCGGAGGGAGTCGGACACGGCAGGAAAAGCCGAGCTCGGGAAAGTAGGCCGCCGCGCCAGACGCACGAGCAGACTCGTCAAGGGGGGTATCGATTGAAAAGAGGGGGCTGGGAGGATCGAAAAGCGAGCCGTCCGTGTACGCAATGAGCGGGCGCGGGCGGTCAGCTGTGGAGAGAAAATCGGGCGCGAGGTCAAAAGGGCACAAGACAAAGTCGCAGGCGTCGACCGTGGGCGGCGAGAGAAGAAAAACACGAGAACAAAAGGCTAGAACGGTGTCTATGTCGAGAGACTCTAGGTCAAATGGGGGAAGGCGCGGGAGAGAGAAAAGATCGGGCGAGGCAAGGGTTGGGGATTTAAGCAAAAAGGAAGGACAAAGGGAGTGATCGGTCGGGGTGTATGGGGCAGGGAACGAGTGAGACGAAAAAGACGAGGGTAAGCGAAAGAGAGCATCAACGAGGAACGCAGCCACATCCTTCTCAACGCCGCCGGCAGTGTGCACGGCAAGTTTGGTACTGATCGCCGTGTGCACGCGGGCATGACCAAACTCGGCATAGTCGGCAGGAACGCCCACCTTGTCGAGAAGGTCGTGCATGTACTTGAGCTTGTGGTTGCGAAAGTACTTGACGGCAGCCGAGTATGTGTCTATGGGAAGAATCGACACAAGAGGAACAGAGGCGCCGCCCCAAGGGTCATGCGTAGTAGGGGAGGAGGGCACACCGGGCGCAAAGGGAAGGAAAAACGAACCCGTCGAGTCCGAGACAGAGAGGCGGCGGGCATGCATCAGGGGTAGTAGGTTGCCAAACCAGCAGCGACTGCGAGCAACTGTGACAGGCAGCGGGTGGGACAGGGGACAGAAGGGAAGGGCAAGGTTGTGTTGGAGGAGGCAGAGCGATGCCTTGATGGCAACGCTGCGCGGGTGGTCGTCGTTGAGCGCGGTGAGAATGTCGGTGAGGCGGGCAGCAAGGACAAGGTCGGGAAAGGAGAGCAGGCCGACTGTTGACTTGTGGTGCAGAGAGGCGGTGGGGTGGTTGACGGGCAAGCCAAGCTTGCGCTTGACGAGACCCGTGGCCATGGCATTGCACAAGTTGAGCGTTGTGGGTGTCGGGACGAAACCAAGCGTCCGGTACAGGGCGCTAGGGAAAACAACGACGTTAAGAAGCCACACTGCCATCTTACCCGTCACTGCCTTGCGTCTCAGCAGCGGAATGCACCGCCGAAACACATCCAACATGGACTTGCGAGCGCTGGTACCGCGGAAACGGTGGTCCACCCAAATGCCCAAATACCGAAACGAGGTCATGTCATTCACCCGCGGAATGTCTTGACCGTGAATGGTAAACGGGTCGCTCTCGTCCTTGTCCGCCCCGTGCAAAATCCAAACCGCCCCCTTCTTTGGGTTGGATCGGACATTGGTCATGTCGTTGAACTGCTCGACACGCCGCAATATTCGGTCCATGTCGGCACGCGTGGTGGCGAGGAAGACGGCGTCGTCAACAAACGCCATGCCGGCCAGGCGGATCCGGCCGAGGAGCTTACCCGTGTCCTTTTGCTTGCGCGGGTCACCTACAGAGACGAGGTTGGTTTGGGCCGTGATCGTAACTCCGAGAATGGAGGGGTCAGTGTTCACCGCCGACAAGAGCACATCGTAGAAAATGGCCCACATCAGCGGCGATTCAACGGCGCCTTGCGGCACACCTCGCTCAATCGGTACGGGATCAGAAAGTCCGTACGACGTGATCACTCGCGCAACCCGGCCTGCCAAGTACCCATCGCAATAGAACGACACAAACGACTCGGGCATGTTGATGCGTTGGAGAGCAAGTCGCAGTGCCTCGTGCGGAACTGAATCAAAGGCCTTGGACTTGTCCTCGAAAAACGCAAAGAGCTGGCCCTTGCCGGCAGCGTGTTCCGGAACGTACCCTTGCGCCCACTGCTGTTCAAAGGCAGCGTGCAAGATCGAGATCGGGGTCGATGCGTCAGTCCCCGGCAAGGTGGAGTGACAGGCACCCTCCAACACTGGATATGACAGCATGACCTTGTATATACGAGTCAACAGCACCTTCATAAGAAGCTTGCTGGCACACTCGAGCAACGTAATTGGCCGCATCCCCTCCGTCAACCCAACAAAGCCCTCCTCGGACTTGGGCAACAGGTAGATCGAGCCCTCTTTCCACGCCTCCGGTACCCGTTGCTGCTCCAAGCAAGCAGTGCACAAAGCGGCAAGCACCTCAAGACACTCTGGGCCCGATTCGCGGATCATGCGCATCGTGATTTGACTCACGCCAGGTGCCTTGTCGACGCCCGCCGAGCTCAGCGCCGCCCGCAGTTCCTCGACCGTGATAGCGACCATGACACCCGCCCACGCCTCGGGCGGAATCTTGTCGTGCGACTTGGGCGACCACGCTTCAGTCCAATAGGCATCGAACCCCTCGGGGTCAAACACTTCACCCTTGAAGCTGACGGACATGAGCACGGCAATCTGGGTGATGATATCGTCCGGGTCGAACGACAGACGGTCGCCATCCCGGACCGAGTCAACGGCCGAGACAGGTCGAGTGCGGTCAAAGATCCGGCGAACAAGGTCAGCAATGGCGTGCGGAGCAGCCTCGAAGCGGCTTTTCACGGCCGCGGCGATCTTTTCCGAGAGCTTTGCTTGGTCACGAACCAGGACAATCGTGGATAGCGCCTGCCGAGCGCGCGCGTAGTACTTCGCGCACTCAGACTCGGTCGAGCCGGGCAGGTCAATGCCAAGCTCAGCGAGACGGGAAAACGTACCTTGCGGACCAGGCAGCTTGTACCCTTGCTTTCGCCATTTGTCGAGCTTGAGGATATGGTAACCCTCGGGCGACTTGGGCGTGTTGCGGCGCGGGTCCGTGAACGGGGTCTTGCCGCCAGCCTTGCGGTGCTTGAGCTTGGCCTTGGCCGAATCGATCAACACCTTGTGCCAAGCATCCTGAGCTGCGTCCAGCGACTCTGGTGTACCTCGCGCAATAATGTCGAGCACGTCTGCCTCGGTCACTGCCCGCGCACACTCGCCCTGGTACGCTTCCCACATCCTCGGCGTGCACTCGGGCAAATCCAGGACCTGCCGCTGCGCCGCCTTTGCGCACGACTCCATCTTGCGAATCAGCTTGCGGTCGAGAAGGGTACCCAAACTCGTGCGCGCCGAGATGATGGCATGGTCGAGACCCATGAGCGGGTTGTCGGGCACGTCGGCGGGCCACGTGACAGCGTACCCATTGAAGTAGTGAGCAAGACCTTCATCAATCAGAATCCGGTCAAGTCGGTTGCGGTCGTGGGTAGGTTGCATGTCGCCAAACGCCTCAGCAACATCAACAAGGTGGTGACGAGTCTCGAGTTTCTGGACCAGGGCTGCACGGGGTGATCCGTCACTGCAGTTCCAGTCACCACCAACCACGACATGGTCCCCAGCATCACGAGCGCGAGTACACACGTCCGAGATGAAGATGGACAATGCCTTGGTCAGCAGAACCGAAGCAGGCAGGCGAGATTGGAGGTGAGTCGGAAGGTAGGACTTGGGAACGTGCCGGCCGCTGTCGGGCGAGAGGTAGATGGATATAAGGTGCAATCGACTGCCGGTCGCGAGGCGAAGAGGAAGGTGGACGGCGTAGCCTACAAGGAATTGAGGAGGATCTAGAAAACAACACAATGAGTTACGGACCGCGATGGCGGCGCCGCTGCCCATTGTGTGTAGGGTATCAACAGTAGAAAAGAAGGTGAAAGGTAGGTCAGTGAACTGAATGGCACGCTTGAGCGAGGTTTGAGAGGCTTTGGTTTCGTTGAGGAAGGAAATGTCCACATCAAGCCCGCCGCGCATCCAATCCAGGAGCGAGAACAGTTTGCCGCTTGCAGCAGCACTCTGTACACCCCTGCAGTTGGCGACGGCGAGATTGATGCGGAAGGAAGGTGAAGGATTGGGTATCGGGGGTATGGGTGGTGGCTGTTTGTTGGCTTGCATCATTGGACGGAAGGCTCAGAAGGGACAGAGTCGGTAACCGTCTCCACAACCGGGTGTGGGACAAAGTCCGGCGGTGCGAGCTGGAGCGGTGGGACAGTCACAGGGACATTGAGCGCACGGCTCAGGCTTGCACCGATCATCTCCATCGAGTTTTGCAGGCTCGACTGCAAGCTGCTCTTCACCTGCTCGAGGAACTCGGACTGGCTTTTCCAGGTTGCCATGGTCGTGCGACGCGAGAGGATCTCCAACTGGTCGTGCGTCAGGGAGACTGAACCTGGGGACGAAGACGTGCTCGGGTTAGTCTTTGTGCGTTTGACTGCTCCACGCGTCGTCCTCTTCTCAGTGGTCTCGTCGGGTTCCGAGACAGCCAAACTCTCCACCATCTGCCGTGCACGCGCGCGCTCGCGCTGGAGCTCGGCAACAGCGAGGATGAGCCCCGTCTGTTGCTTTCTGAAAGAATCAAACTCTGTTGCGATGATGCTGGTGACAAGCTCTTGGATGGCTGAGAGCGTGGCGGGAGCAAGAGTTGCGGCAGGTTGAGCAGCTGAGGCAGGAGGTGGGGCTGTGCGGTTCTCAAGAGCCGTCATCTGCGCGGTGAGTGCATCGAGCTTCTGGTGGACGAGGGCGATTTCATCGGTCGGAGGATTGGCGGGACGGGGAGGAAGGGGGTGGTTGGTAATGGGAGCGTGGTTGGTAGCGCCATTGACGGCAGGAGGGCGTTTGCCGTTGAGAGCAGGGAAGTCAGAGTCGGAGGCAGAGGCAGCATCACGGAAGGACATGCCGGGGCGGACAAGAGAGGGGGCAAGGGAGCGGATGGGAATGATGGAGGTGTGGGCGGGAGCAGAGGAGACAGCATCGCGGATTGCCTTGCGGGACTGTTGAGCTGCACGGAGTGAGCGGCTGCGGGGGCAGGTTGCGGCGGCATGGCCACTCTTGTGGCAGGCGAAACACAGAGGGGTGCTGGCCGGAGCCCACACAAGCGCGACATCAAGGTCATGCCAAGTGTACCTAACCTTGACATGCGCGGCTGCTTCGGCAGCGTCAGCAGACGGAAAAACGACCACTGCGCGTGACAGTTTTTTGCCGTCCTTGTTCAACTCAATGCGCCAAGCGGACGCAGAGAGACCAGCATTCTGAAGCGCCTTGCCAATCAGAATGGCAGTGGCACCAGCAGGGATACCGTACAGGTGAAGCATGGTGTCACGGTCTGTGCGGCGGCAGTTGCGGGCAGCGTGGAACGAGTCCGTGATCCGGAGCAGGTGGTCAGCGACAGTGATGCTGCCAAGGCAAAGCAAGCGAGACGAGATCGCGGCGTGGTCGGGCGAGATGATCTCAGCCCTCCACACCCCGTAGAAACGGTCGTAGACGTCCGGTGCGAACACTTTGACGCGAGCAGTGGGCGGGAGCTTCTCGGCCAAGCGAGCAGCAATGGCAGCCGGAACGATGCCAGCAGGGGCGTCGTACAAGTAGATAGCCGAGACCTGGGTGATCGGGGCAGCAGCAGGCGGGGTGTACTTTTCGAGGATGGTGGTGACACCCTCGGATCCATGAAGCGGGCGGGCATGTTGGACCGCGTCGTCACGGCCCTCACCAGTGTAGAACTCGATCACGATGCGTTCGAGATCCGGTTGACGTACCCCCTCAGCAAAAACCCGAGGGATGCTGAAGTTGCAGGCAGACTTTTCGAAAGCCCCAGTATGGTACTGGAAGCGAGCGGTGTTCAGTTTTTCGGCGCGGGACGTACCAGGCATGTTGGTCAGGAGGCAGGAAGCAAAGAAACGTTGGTTAGCAGTAGGGCGGGTCGGAGTCGGGACGTCTTCGTCCATCTTGTCGTCGTCGTCGGCCGGAGCGGCAAAGCGGAGGGGAGCGGGGCGGGGGGCGGCAGAGTGGGCGGGGGCAGTGACAAAATCGGCGGTGTAGGCCTGTTGATCAGGCGGGGGGCGAGGCGGATCACCCATTGTTTGGGTGGTGGACGGGTCGGTCATGGCCGAAAATCGTCCGTTTGACTTGATTTTTTGACAGGGTAGGTAAGTTGGGGCGCTGATTTGATTGCGCAGGGTTTCGTAGCGATATTGTCACTATTGCCTTCGCGGGGCTTTTGTTCTTAACTTCGCGGGGCTTTAACTCAGTGGTAGAGTGCTCGCTTTGCATGCGAGAAGCCGCGGGTTCGAACCCCGCAAGCTCCACTTTTTTGCCACTCGGCTTGCAAGGGCAATTCAATTCCGATCGCCCTTCAGGTTTGCCTCCAAGGCGCTTTTGTAAATGGTCTGCCCACACAATCATGTTTGCAGGACACTATGAGAATAAAACACCATGAAGATACTTGAGCTGTGCCACTTTGTCACAATAACCAACTGTAGGGGCCAAGAGCAGCAGGCATTGGCATTTCTGGCACCGAATAGAAGATAAGGTCGGGATGGTCAGAGTTGGATGGTGATGGGAATGGGAATGGGAATGGGAATCAGAACGAGCCAGTCGTTCAATGACGAAAATTTTGGATGTGCTACAGCGAGCAGTGTAAACGCATGCTCGGAAAAATGAGGTTAACACATGGTAGAGAAGGAGAGGGGATATGAATGGAGGTAAATATAGCAATGCAGCTCATTCATTTGAGAAGCGACGAACGCTACGGCGGCGTTTCGAGGCTGGGACTTGGTTTGAATCGCCGGCGCCGCCGACGTTGAGGCATTGAACGGACTGGCGCGATGAAGCAAATGTCTATGGATAACGAAAAGAAGTCAATCGCGGAACTGGGCATGCATAGTGGAAAAGACGCACCTGTGTCCAGTATGCACACTGACCCGACCCAGACGGGCAAGCACCTGTGGCAACGCCAATGCCCAAAAACTGAGTATTGGCGGAGAGTAAATTCGTCCTGTGCCCGCTCGAGTTTACCCACAGCGACATGGGACCGGTCATGCGCGAAAAATCCGTCCGTGCGCCGCTCGAAAGTGACCCTTGGGCAATGTTTTCAGCACCAGACGACATGGGAAATCCAGTGCGACGGATGCGGTCAAATGGGCTAGAGAAGGGTATCGTGCGTGTTGGATCACCACACACATGTCAGTGGAAACTGTATGGGAAAAGTGAGACAGATGAAGACATAAACATGAAACGAACCTGCTCCCATCACCTCCAGCATGAGACATGACACGCCTGCGCGCCATGTCTTGGGAATGAACCATGGCCGCGTCAATCATGCGCTGCTCCAAGCAAAGCGGCGCACGCCCGTTTTGCGCACGAAAATCGTTCACCAGCTGCAATCCCTCAACGATGCGCGGGTCGACACCACTAGTCGGTGGTGGGGGCGTTGGTGTTGGCGATGGGGCAGATGTCGATGACGTTGCGGTCGGTTGAAGTGGGTCGGGTGATTGCGTGGGAGATGCGGTTGTCGTGGGCGTACCGGTTGGCGGCGCCGCAGGTGTCGAAGTTGATACTCTGGTACTCGAGCTGGTACTGGTCGTTCCGGTTGGTGGTTGTGAGCCGCCGCCCATGCACGGCAAGTTTGCGGCTGAGGTGCCAAATGTTTGCGTCCAGAACCTGTGCATGATTACCAATACAGCGTTATGTTCCGCGTGACCATGGTCGGTTGATCGCGAAATCGAACAAAGTCTATGTACGTACCCGCACTGCCCGCTAAATCCAACACACCGGCCAACCGTCATCGCAATTCCCATTTGCCGAGTCGACCCAAGCAGATTTTCACGGTGTCCTGCGCTGTTAATCCACGCCTGCACAGGCGCCGCGGGTTTCGAGTAGTCGTCTCTCCCACCAATCCCACCAAACGCGATGTTTTCGGCAGCGCGCGTGAACGTGTAACCGTTTCTACGCATGCGGTCAAAGGGCGACGACCCGTCGGATCCCGTGTGGTCGAGGAACGACCGGCTCGCCATGTCGTTGCTGTGCTGTTGGGCGGCTTGCGTGAGCTTTTGCTCCAGGCAAAGCGGGCCAACGCCTTGTTGGGCACGGACTGCGATCATCAAAGGAAGGGAAAAGGAATGGATCGAGCAATGGTGTCAGACATGGGTCGAAGTGAGCATGTAGCAACACGCCGTACCTACATTCGTTGACGAGTCGAAGGGCTTCCACCATGTATGCCTCTTGGGCTGACGCGAGCGTCGGAAGCAGCGCAACAAGCAGCGTGCCAGCCGCTGCCAAGAGAGCAAATGAGAGACGGAAATGCATGGTCTAACGTGTACAAAAGAAAGGGTGTAGAATTGTCGTTTGATTGACCTGAAGAGAGCGGAGATCACGAGCAGAAAATGTTTGGACGAGGGCGGGTCCGTCGTGGGAATGGGCAAATGGGGGGATGAGATCAGGGTACTTGCGTGTGCGATCGGCGTCCTCAGGACAGGATAGGTAGGCTACTGAAGGCGAGAGACTGGATCAGAGGGGATGGTGCCAATCTTTATATGACCTTCATTCCGCCCACGTCAACCACGTTCATGTTGGAGTCGGATTGAAATAGTGTGCACGCGTCGATCGCCCTTGTCTGAAGGAGACGGCGTGCATGCGGTCCTTCCACTCGTCAGAGCTCATCACACTCCCGCGCACCACTCGCCACGGCGGCTGATGTGGCGGTCTACCGACCAGCCTTTGCCTCTCTCGGTAGATTTCAGTAGACCCATAGTTCCAACCAAGCTGAGCTGACTCTGTTTATTTGGTCTCTAGAATAGAAGAGGGAGAGAGACGCCAACATATCCGTGAGGAGTTCATGAAGTCTCGACAACGAACGCCGCGACCGCCCGCCGAGGTTCCTTCGAATCGCAAAGGAGGACCAGGGGAACTAACTTTCGTCGCTCGAGCGCATGATCTTGAGTGCAACTGTGCAAGGAGCGGAACGGACATTTGCACCGAATGGTTTCGCAATGTCGGATGTCTCTACCTCCAGCGCAAGCAACATACTAGCCAGAGCATTCATGATGTCCTCCACTCGATCTTGAATCGAAGGAACATGCGGCTGACTGCGACAGGTAAGCGACAGTACTCTTCCACTGGACGATACCACATCTTCAAATATCACAGGACGGTAGCTATTGTGCTTGGACATGTGGAAACGCGGACACGCGGACACGCGGACTCAAGTTGGTGGGAACGGTGACCAAGGGGTAAGACCGATGCTCTTCCGAGTGCTGAGGATCAATGAATCCTCAGCAGTTCACAGGTTGCTGGGCAACGGATTTCGTGCCTTCGTATGTTTGATTTTCGGCATCGGGAGCATAGCCTTCGGTGGCCTGGTGATGGCATGACTCAGACTCGCTCGGCCGCGCCAACACCAGATAGCAACCACAAGTCAAAAGCAAATATGTTCTTTTGTTGAATTGTTAAACACACATGGGATGGCAGTGCGAAATACTTGAATATTTCAAGCGCCGTATTGGTGGGAGGCACTGTTGACAATCCACCTCGTCACGTCATAAACCTTGTCAACCCTCATTCGACCAACGAACAAGTAACGATTCTTGATGAGCATCGTCGCCAATAACTCAGACAGTAAGGCATTGCACGGGCTGGGCAGACGAAGCAAAGTTCTGTGTACGTAGTGCGTCCTAAAATCAGCACGCTCCATCCAACCCCTTGATCGTGAAGCACACAAGACGCACCAGTGTCCAGTAAGCACATTGATCCGACCCAAAGGAACATCCACCATTAGCAACGCCGATACCCAAAAACTGAGCGTTTGTGAGCAAGTTTTCGCGGTGTGGAACCGAGTTCACCCACATTGACATGGGACCCGTCATGCGCACAAAGTCGAGGGTCGAGCCGGGAGCGAGCGAGCCATGGACAACGTTTTCGGCGCCACCAATCGACATGGGAAAACCAGTGCGCCGGATCCGGTCAACGGGACTGGATGAACCCCAGTTTTATCGCGCGGTCAGCGTCCTTGCAGCGCCGTGTACTGGCGAGGCAGGAGCAAAACAAAACGAACCTGCTCCCATCGCTCCCAATGTGAGACATGACACGTCTGCGCGCCATGTCTTGCGAATGGAGCATGGCAGCGTTAACCATGCGCTGCTCCAAGCAAAGCGGCGCACGCCCATTTTGCGCACGAAAGTCGTTGACGAGCTTCAAGCCCTCGGCGAGACGCGGGTCGACACCCTTCATCGCTGGAGACGTTGACGCGAGCGTGGGAAGCAACGCCACTGCCAAAACAACGAATGAGAGATGGAAATGCATATTGTAACGTGTACGTGTACGGAACTTGATCGACTGGCGGAGAGCAGAATTGAAGCAAGGGGGGTGAGGGAAAGGCGGGTCGTGCGAAAAGGAGAATCAGGCGCTCGTGAGGGTGTGAGGGTATGGAGTGGTTGTTGACGCAAGGCTTAGGATGTATCCACAAGAAGGCGGGTAGGCGGATGTCCTCGGCCTTTTGTACCTTGAGAAGCGACTGTCCTCTTCATGCCGACAAGATCGAATCCATCACATGCCGCGACCATGGGACACTGTGGCATACGGTCTTTCCCATGGTCCATTGCCCAGTGACGGTAGTCACCGACACTTGACACCACTCGCAGTGCCTGATGCAACTTCCAAGATATTCAGAATCGGGCTCTTTTGCTCATTCTTGCCTCGTCAGTCCATACAGGTACAGTACATTCCAGTCAACCTGGACGACGCCATTGTTGGTCCCGCGGATCTCTGGTATTCTATGACATTGCAAGCTGGAGGCCATTGTCCTGTGTGGTGTCCGGATGTCGCTATTTCAAACTTGCGCGCACAATGACAAGTCGGCATTCGCATCCCTGTATGTAGGCACGCGTCGGTTAACAACGAATGAAGCGGAAGTGCGCAGGCGCGTGCAGGGTCAAACCAAGCTCGTGGGAACATTGCTCTATGTCTCTCTCTCACTCGTCACGTTGCAACGTGAAGAACCCCGCGCCTCCATCTTAGGCCTCTCAGTTGGGTGGCGTGACGTTGAGGTACAGATGGATTCGACATGGACGATGGAGATGATCGTCATTTCATGAGGTGTCGGCCGACTGTTGGCCGAGACGACAAAGCGGTTGGCAACTGTGGACATGTGCAGTCCAGAGTCATCTGGTCTGGCGAATGGGCGCTACAGTCAGTATAGTTGTTTCAATTGAATGTATGCCATTATAACATGATGTACACAGTGCAATAGGGAAAACGACAAGGGCAGCGACGACCGACAGATGTCATGTGGAGAGATACCGAATGAGAAATGAGAGGGAAACGGAGTGGCAACAAACAGCAACGAGCAGGCAAGCAGCGAGAGCATCAACCAACAAGGAACACGTCATCAACAGTGAGCGAAAGGGAGGAGAGTGGGATGAGCCGAATGAGCTTGGCACGTGCGATCCAAGCACACATGGGCCAATGAGTCAAGGGCAAGGATCCGATGACAAGTCGACTTGGGCCGTTTGCAATGACGAAAACCATGGTCCATGGTAAAGCACAAACATCTCGCCCAGGTTGGGTCGGTCAAGGCGGACAATGGCGAGGGGTGGACAGAACGCAATCCCGAAATCGGCTCACCTGGACGTGGATATGTGCACCAAGTGGGTCGAACGACTGGGCTGCTTGTGCTGTGCTGATGTTGCTTGAAACCGGCAAGAGAGTGTGTGACAGAGGAAAAATGGAAAAATGAGAGTGCAAAACCGAAAAAGAAACAAAGAGGAAAACTTGTTGGCAGACAAAATGGAAAAAAGGGGCGAAATGCAAACGGTCGTGCGAGTCTGCTTGGGACATCCCGGACTCGTCAAAAGGCGCGCCGGGCGCTCGTACTCATGCACAGCGGCAAAATAGGGACCCCCTACGCCTCCCGTGAAATGGGATCCACTCCAATCAATGGCCAGCAAGCAAATGAAATACTTACTCGAACTTGATGCACTTTGCCTTGTCCGACTTGCCAAAGGTGGCCGTGTAGTACACGCACTTCTTGTCGGCGGCGTCCTTGCAAGGACCAGCAGTGCGCGCCACACCAGCATGGGTCCACTCCTTGTCCTCAATGACCTCGGCATGGCCATGCGTCGAGTCGCGCCAGAGAAGGAAGGCCTGAGCGGGATCCTTGAACAAGTGCTCTTCGCCGGCGCCAATGATCTCGGCGACACGGCCTGACGGCTCAAAGCCAGACTGCTCGATACGCTGCTCGGACGACGACTTGTCAGCGCCCAAGTGCGTCATTTCGCCGTGGTAGTGGTTGGCAATGTCGTTGCTCTGGCGCTGAGCAGCAACAAGCAGCGAGACGGAAAGGCACAAGGGCTGGGCGCCGCGGTGGTGACGGTGGGCGTTGATCAACGAGATGAACTCCTTTTGGTAGGCCGGGATCTTGGTCTCGTCAATGGGCTTGGAAACGTCCGGTGTGCCGAGAAGACCATCGTCGTACTTGGAGAGCTCGTCAACAGGCTTGGGAGCAGGGGCGGGAGCGGGCTGCGGTTGTTCCTCCTTCTTGGGCTCTTGAGGAGCAGGAGCGGGCGCGGCCGGCTCGGGGACAGGAGCGGGCTTGTCCTCAGTCTTCTTGGCGGGGGCAGCACCTTCGTACAAGCACGGGGCGTTGGAGGCGCCAAAGGTTTGCGTCCAGTACCTGGCGACAATACGTGCGAACCGTGGTCAAGTGGTCAAGGGATCATCGTGGCAGTCAAGTCGCGGACCTGAGGAGAAAAAAACGTACGCGCACTCGCCACGACCATCAGGGCAAGCGCCCTGAGCGCGGGCAATGCCCATTTGGGTCGAACCGCGGGACAAGATGTTGTTGAGGTGCCCTTCTGAGTCCCTCCATGAGTTGACGACGGCGGCGGGAGTTTCAAAGTTGAGGCCACGGCCGACGGATCCGTAGGCAATGTTCTCGGCTACGGGTACCAAAACAAAGTGGTCGGATCAGCTCCAGCACCGATTGGGACAAGGATGACGACGACGGAGAGGAAGCGCACCAGCAGTGCTGAAAGCATAACCCAAACTGCGCATACGGTCGAACGGACTGCGGCCATCCGAGCCATTGTGACGCAGGAACCGGCCGCGCGCCATGTCGGCAGAGTGCTGCTGAGCGGCGGCAATCAAGTGCGACTGAAGGCACAGCGGGCGGAGGCCAGCGCCGGCGCGGATGCCGTTGGTGAGATCAAGGACTTGGTGCATGTAGTCGCCCGCGGCAACCTCGGGGGCAGCTGACGAGTCGCCACCGTTTCCGGAACCGCCGGCAGCGGCGTGGACAAGCGGGGCAGACGACGAGGCGACAAGCGCCAAGAGAGCGAGGAGAGGGAGCGGCGAGGCGAGCATGTTGGGAGGTATGTACGAGGAGATGGATCACGCTGGCGGAAAAACAGAGGTATACGTGGTCGCGAGGAGCTGCGATGGGACAAGGTATGATCAGGCTCGAGAGGCGAAGGCGGGGGCGCTGTCAGGCTTTTGAGTGCATTGGCGAAGTGGGCAATACCGACGGTCGTCCGTTACTGTGTCCTCACGCGAGAGCGGGTTGAGCGGCGGTTTTATACCGCTTGATAAACGACTTGAAGAAGGATGTTGGGCTGTGTGCGAAAAAAAAAAAAATGGAGGCCCTCGAGTGGTGCAGCGGGATGGTCGGCGTGCGTTAATTGGTGTGATCTCCAACAAACCTTTGGCGAAAACCACCTTCCAAAACGGGCAAGTGCTCCGCGGATTGGATGATCGATGTCATGGCGCGCAAACGGGAATCTCGGGCAAGGCAGCCATGCATCCATTCATTGGTGCCATGCAATGCGCCGCATCACGTTTTTTGTCACGTTTCTGTTTCATCATGGCTTGGCCATCACGTCGATCACCCACACACCGCAAACACAAGCAGCAGTAAATACATGGTGCTACTTCGTTCGGTATGACGATATCAAAGAAGCAGAAAACTAGACCAAAGAGCACAAAAAGGGTTCGGTGCAATCCTTGACTAGACACCATCAGCGGCAAAGTGAGGGGCAAGTCGGATCGGGGACCAATCCGGACTTAGACGAGAGATTGCCCCGGCCGCGTCCTCGGACAGACAGCATGCGACTGACCGTCAACAGGGGCTGCAATCAAACCAACAGAAGAACCCAGGCCTACTTGAAATGGAGTGCATTTGCGATTCACAGCAAAAGGGTGTGTATGTTGAGAATAAATAAATCACCAAAACCTCGGGGGAATACAGAAAACCAGCAAGCGACTGCCAAAGATGCAAGCAAGGAGAACAAGAACGAGAAGAAGCGAGTGGGGAAGGAACAAGAACCTGAGCTCTGTCGCTTGAACACGAAATAGGAGGCGTGAAACGGCGAATGAGCTGAAGGACCGACGAACACGGCAAAGCGAAAACAAGTTCAACTCAACTACCTTGCATTAGACCCTGCATATGCGAGCATCTCGGTATGTGTGTGAGCGGTTTGAATGGGGGAAGGGGACGTCACTGACTCCAAACATGAAGATATTGGCATACCTGCTCGCCGACGCGGGCGCCGGTGTCGGAACCGATCCGTCGATTCGACCAACTGGTGTGCTTGGATTACTTGGGTTGCTGTGCGATGACGATGCGTTTGGCGGAGTCGGCGGCAAGATAGCCTGTGGACGCAGGTGCGGATATTGGCTGGCGTGCGGAGGTGCATGTGCGTGGTGGGAATGAGAGTGCGGCGCATGGTGATGGCCTTGTTGTGAGTGCGGCGCATGGTGATGGCCTTGTTGTGAGTGCGGCGGATGGAGATGCGGTGGGGGTGGCGGCGGCACACGGCTTGCGTGGCCTGGATATGTCGGCCAACTTGGAGGTGCCGGCGGATGCAACTGCGGCGGGGGTGGCGGAGGCCCCATCGGCCCAGCATGCATGATTGCAGACGGACCGCCCGCCAACAACGACGAGCCAATTCCGTGATCGCGTTCGACACCTACGATGAACGGAATCACATCTGGATTCGCAGACGCATCCAACCGCGCACAAAACTGTGACACGGGCCCAATGAAACGGTGCACAATGTTGAGGGGACTTGGTAGGAGCGGCGAAATCGTATGCAAGATGCCAAGCAGCGAGTGAGCTGCGCCTCGATGGTGGTGCATTTCTGCTGCTCGGGCTTCGGCTTGCACGTCACGGCCGCCGCACGCAATCATCATGGCGACCCCACTCATGGCTTGTAAAATGGCCGGCGCAAGTGCGTGTGTGGCGGCAACAAACGAGTGTTGCAGGAATGGATTGACGTCAATGGATTGGCTGGCAATCCAGCGCGATAAGCGCACGAGCCCGGCCGTTGCGTACGTGAGATTGGAGTCAAGTGTAGGTGCACGAGGTGGAACGGCAGCGTGCGAAGTGGACACTCTCGTGCCATCTGAGGCGACGCCAAGGGACTCGAGAATGGCTGGGCGAGCAAGTTGAATCAAGATGGCGTATGTTTGAATACGGACAAACAAGGCCGGCGCAAACCGAGCAGGCTCGTCAGGCGGGAACGGGTCTTCGGCTTCCAGGTTGACCATGACAGCTTGCAGCGAATGCAAAAGCGACAATCGATCGTCTGGGTGCACCCGGTCTCGCGGGGCGCTCGACATGTCAACTGCCCGCGCAATCAACGACAACAAATCCAAATGCACTGCCAAACTGACTCCATCACCGAGTCCACCAGCCAAGGCCGTTGCCGCAACTGCTGGATCCGACAAGAGGCGTTCGTACTCGTTCACCATCTCGCTTGACCGCCCACCGGGTACTCGCGTTGCGACACTGAGAGTGTGATACAAGGTTGAAATGGACAGGTACACTTCGCACTTTTGAAACACGGTCGGAAGCGATGGCGTGCTCGATGGCGATCCAACAGCCTCCTCTTGCAGCACATCCAACGCAGCCAAGCACAAGCGTCTCGCCGTCGGCACATTGCCCGCCGTCAGCTCGGCATACGCCAACAGGTACATGGCCAACCCGCGCGCAAAGTGGCAATCGCCCGACCCGAGTTCTGGATCCATGGCACACGGTTCGTGCATGGCAATACCTACGGTCGTGGTCATCCAATCTGCAACGAGCACCTCGTCAACGACGAGCGGCGGCGCAATTCGGCCGCTGCTGGTCCCGTTTTCAATGGACGTCGGGGGTGTTCCGCGAGCAGACAGAGATTCGGGGCCGCATGTCCGGTAAACAAACACGGTAATCGCAAGCCCAAGAGCAAATGACATGGACCGCTGCATGATAGGTTCGATATGGTCGGGGGCATGTGTTGGGTGCCAGGCTGGGGCGTCGAATGGTTGTGATGCACACCATTTGCGGACCGAATCCGGGACGAGAGCGGACACGGCAAGTTTCGAGAAGAGTTGGACGGCAGCGCGAACCGTGGACAATACGGGAAACGGCGCAAGGTCTAATTCACACAGTCAACGACAGGTTAGGAAAGCATGTTTTGAGCGTAACGTATCCCCAAAGCACGCAAACATGCGTCACCAAGAAATAAGAGGCGATCAACTCGACATACCATGCCTGGTTTGTTGAAGATACCGTGGCGGCGGCGGAGGAGGAGGGCGCATGCCATTCCCGCTGTAGATACTTGGATGCGCCGGATACCAATCAGCCGCTGACCCTGGCCCGCGATGGCCACCAACAATCCCGGGTGACGACTGGAGGCTTGGCGCTTGATGCTGCAAATGATAACGGCCGGATCCATGGTCGCTTGTATAGTAATCGGAAGTAGGTGGTCTCGATCGTGCAGCTCCATGGTTGCCGTGAGAGGTCCAAGAAGCGGGCTCATTACCGCCACCATCGTAGTACTGGCCGCCAGCGGCATCTGGCCCGCCAGCGGATGGCACAGCTGGCGCGGGACCCTTTGATGAGCTCGACACAGTCTTGCGCTGCTTGACTGGTCGTCCGGTATCAGACCAGTCGGGAGGGAGTGACACGGACTTGCTGCTGCGTGGGCCGCCTCTGGGTCCTGCTCATCAAGGGGTGTGGCAAATAGTGCACATGGGTAGGCAAGGATGGAGGTGAGCAGTGAGTGGGAGGACAAGTGCCAGGCGGTGTATCAAAACTGTGGATCAATGGCAAGATGGAACAGAGGGGTTCCGGGGTAATACTTGGGGAGCACAAAGTCGCGCCGATCCAGTTCAAACTCAATTCCAGACCAACGAAAACTGTGGCAATCGTGGTGACCGCGGACACATATAGGCATCGGATGCCGGATAGACATGCAGGGCAACCAAGCGGTTGATGATTGCGCGATTGGACATGGATGGATAAATGGCGATCGCGAGAACGAGTGGGTGAGCGAAGCACCAGGCCAAAGGAAGAAATAATCGGCTTGGATCGCGATCAACGGCGGCCGAGGCCGTCGAATGCCATCGAATCCGAGGGATGTTTCATTCCACACGCACTTTCGGCAAAGAAAGCAAGGATTGTGCCGGAGCAGTGGAGAAAAGCGCACACGAAGAACAACAATCGAGGAGAAAAAAAAGGGGCATACATACCTCGCTTTCGAATAGTGTCGTCGTACGAGCACGCCGATTCGTAGGCCACACACGGACCGCAAGGATGCTTACCGTCGCACCTGAAGTAAGGTGATTCATCGCCGAGTCAATGATCGATGCCAGACAGACGGCGGCTGCAAACAAGGAAGGGAGCTAGCTCGAATAGGACCGATAGGGAGGACGGGCGGGAGGCATACAAACAATCGCGCATACCGAATCTTTCGCTTGCGGCACGTGTCACAAGCTCGGGTCAAGCGCTTTCTCTTCCTCGGCGGAACCTTGGAAGCGACCAGTCCAGGTATACCGTGTTGGGTACCGCTAGAGGTCTGTTGCTGCGAAGAGGCGCCAACGTACGGGCCGCGATCGACGGAGCTTGGGCCCAACTGCACAGTCTGCTCACCAGCATCCCGGCCGTCAAAGGAGTCGCCATCTGACATGGAGTCAGGCTGCTGCTGTTGCTGTTGTTGAACACGATGCTGGGCTGAATCGTCGGGGTAGGCGTAGTGGTTCCGGTGAGAGTCGTTGTGGTTGTGAGGGGGATGATACACGGCAGGGTGAGGAAGGGAGGAACCGTTTGGATTAGTGCCCCCACCATCTGTAGCTGCTGGGTCGGGAAACTGGTGGCCGTGGTCAAGGAGCGAGTGGGGATGAGAATAAGGGCGCGGCGGCGTAGCCATGGTGTGTCTGCTCGACGATGGAAAAAGTGCACCGGAAGAAAACGAAGGGTGCGCGAGTGCAAGCGATGGATGTGAAAGTTGTGTGCTTGCTATTGAGATTGGCGGGCCGACGGATGCGTGTAGTGAATGGGGATGCCGCGGAGCAGCGGGAGCAACAGACAACGGGGTGGCCGCGGCCAAGTGAGGGGCGGCAGAAGTGCTCAAAGCCAAGGATGAAGCTTGCGAAGGTATCGGAGGCATGGATGAAGGTCTCCACTCGGATGACGTGCTCGTGACTGCTCTGGGATCGACTGAAGATGACGATTCGGCGTCGCCCAATCGTCAACAAAATCAGAAAAATTCCAAATTCTTGCCCACACGCGCGATCAACGTCGAGGCACGCCCAGCCTTTGAATCGAGGACCGTGCTGTGCTGAGGCCTGTGGCAAAATGCAGGACTGACGTCGTGTGGTGGCGACGGGAACCACCACAAGACAGGAAAGAATTAAGACAGGCATGCAATGCCCAATAATTTCCTACATGAATCAACCGAGCAGGAAATGCAATTTGCCCAGGCCAGTCAACGCGTGACGGTGGCCGATGCAGAGTTGGCACATGGGCAGCAAAACATACCCCCTCGTCGCAACAATCGCGATGTGACAATGAAAGCTGCTCATGAATAATGACCCGCGGCAAAGCTTGCGAGTTGCAGCGGAGCAGACCACAGAGGCAGACTAAATTGGAGAGGTGAATGGTGGTGATGGAAGATGGACTGGACAAGCCCCTGGCGGAGCGCGAGGGCCAGGATTCAGTTTAGCGAATGCAAATTGAGTGAGCCTCAAAACAGAGCGGAACATGTAAGCAGGTCAGACAGAATAATGGAAGGGTGCTCGCCGCAGATTTGAGCGGAGAGCGAGGTTAGAATTGGAAGCAGAGGGAGAAGATAGGGGTCGTGAAATGTTAAAGAACATCCATTGCAGTGGTGCGCGGTCTGCGTTCGCAAAGTGGTGAGAAGGGAAAAGACGAATAAAAGGACCAACAGCAGTGAGCGGTGGGACGCGTGCGTGGGTCACAAATTAGGCCCTCGAACAACACCTTCCGACGCTTGGGTCTTGAAAATATAGTACGTACTTACAACGGTGCGAATGCGAGTGAAGATCGTATGCTCCAGTTCGTGCGCATCTATCAAGTTTCATATGATTACAGATAGAGGGAGTATGTATGGACTTACGCAGACACCTGAAAGTGAATATGTGCGGCATGCGAGTCAAGTTTGCTTCCACAACTCGATCTACCCCCAGCTTACGTCGATTCCCACCCGCCGACAGCCAGTTTCCATCTAACCAAAAGTTGTATAAGTATACCTGGACCGCCAACTGCAGGCCGCCCCGACAAGTGAGTCCGTTCCGAAACTGGTGGATATCATCAGTGCAAATCACTTGCTGTATCCAGGCTGTTCAAACTCGCTGCCAATCGGCCACCGATTTGTCCGAGTCTGATTCAATCGAGTGCGATTCAACATGCCAATTGATTCCGATGACCACGAGTACGAATCGGCGTGTACCAACAACTGGTACATTGAGTTGTTGTCGACTTGGGGGCAGTCGGAAAGCAAGTTGTCGCGGAGAAGATGATAAGGTCGGTACACTGGATGGTGTGAGTGTGAGTCAGTGTGTTTGTGTAGCAGATGGGGACTACAGTACGGCGCTGGGAACACGATTTCAGACAAGTCCAAGTCCAACATATCGCCACCTACATCCTTGTTGTGATTCTGGCGCACGGCCGGCACTGATATGGAATGTTAATCTGCTAGCGGAAGAATGTCATTCGAGCACGACCACTTTTCCATCCACCCAAGAACGGAGGCGGCATACGACGAAGGGGAATCACATCCAACGACCACAAAACGACGTCACTCATCCGCGACCTTCATTACCCGCTCCAACTCCCGCACCAATGAACAAACCTCTTTCTCCTCGTCGGACCTCTCCACGACCACTTCACGACTCTTGACCTCCGCCAAATCCAAAAGATCATCAGGCAGGCCAGCCATCCTGGCAACATTCAACCCAAAACTCGCGCCGGCCACGCCCGGCACCAACCGATACATGAACCCAATCCTTGTCCTGCCTCCATCACTGGCGTCATCGCCACCAGCACCCAACTTGACAAACCCCATGTGTGCACACTGCACATGCTTGGGAACCTGCTCGCACATGTCTGCCAAAGGCGGGAAATGTGTCACAAACAGTGTCAAGCACTGCGTTTCGACAATCAAGTGATGCAGGACGGCCCATGCAATGGCGGTCCCGTCGTGCGTGGCGGTCCCTCGGCCGAGTTCGTCGAGGATCACGAGCGAACGCGGGGTGGCTTGCGAAAGGCATTGCTGTGTTTCCGAGAGCTCGACCATGAATGTGGACAGTCCATGTGTCAAGTCGTCCGAAGCGCCCATGCGGGTGTGGATGCCGTCAAACACGCCGAGGGTGGCCGAGGATGCGGGAACGCGGCTGCCGATTTGCTGTGTAGAACCGGACAGAGTGCCAATGAGTGATATTGGCACAGTTCGAACTGCAAGAACAGATATATGAAGACGTACAGCCATGATGATGGTCAGGGCAAGCTGGCGCACAATCGAACTTTTGCCCGCCATATTTGGACCCGAGAGAATAAGGCACCGTTGGCCATGTTGCTACACGAATCACAAGCGTGCGACATCAACCGACGAGCTGACAGACCAGTACAAGAATCCGAGCACGCACCGACATATCGACCGAATTAGGCACATACTTGACCATTGTCTCCAGCACTGGATGCCGTCCGTCCACGACCCGCAAAACATTTGCCTCTTCCACCAAAGTGGGGCGCACATACCCTGGATTCCTGCCCACCAACCCGAGCGCCATCAAGCAATCCAAGTCGGCCAACCGCCGGACTGCCGCCGACAAGTCGGCAAATGCCGTCTCAGAGAATGCACGCAGTCGCTTTTCATACAGTGCCTTGGATTCCTTTGCCAGTGTCTCTTGGAGCACGTCGCGCTGCTTGAACAGGTCGAGCAGGGTGGGCGTGTGGTACCGGACAACTTGTTTGGTTGCGCTGACGCGGGTCCAGGATGCTGGTACTTTGCGGGCCTTTGGGACTTGGATCAAGTGCTGTTGGTGCAGACAATCGCGGGAGAACAAGGTTGATAGATGGATGATCACGACAGAGTGAATCCAAGAGTCAGTCCCCTCAACGCGGTTATGTGGGACGCCAATGGAAGGAGGCAAACAAACCTGGACACCGGCACACGTTGTCACGGTGCCTTGCACGCCAGCGGCCTCTTGCTTTACCGTGCGCTCAATCTCCTTGACTACCGCGGCCAGTTCCTGAATGACAATGCACACAATCAGCGCCAATCCACGACCCAGCCAGGATCCATCGCAACGCACCGTCTTGATTGCACCCACCTCGTCGGCCTGCACCCACATTGCGCCAACCTCCCCCTTGCCTGCGGCCACCCGATCCATACTCGCCTTAAACCCTTCCACCTTTTCCCTCACACCCACCACTGCCGCGACACACTCGCGCACCAGCCCACTCACCTCGTCCTCACCCACCTCATCCACAAACGCCTCCAACTTATCACACACGCCACCCCACGCATCCAAAAAGCTCCACAGTGCGCCCGGCCGAATGCGCGCCAAGTGCAACTTTGCCAACACCTTTTCCGCATCGCCCAAACGCTTGACTTGCTTGATAACATCGGCCATTGTGCCCAAGGGCAGCGATGCAAACATGTCGACAGCGTCTGCGCGCTGGGCAATCAGTGCGGCATGCATGAGCGGCCGCGCAAGCCACCGGCGCAGTTGTCGGGCACCGGGCGGGGTTGCGGTTTGGTTGAGGATCGAAAAGAGCGACGGGGTGGACGTGGGCGAGGTGGATGAGCCCAAGGGGAAGATGTCGAGGGCACGGAGAGCTGTGGCGGATAATCGAAACGTGTGCGATTTGGAAAAGTGGTGCAGGGTGAGCGGCAGGTCGTGCAGCTGAAATTGCGCGAGGTACGTGAGCGTAGCTGCAATCGTGGTTTGCAGCGCGGGCGACACGTCGAGGGTTGCAGCAAGCAAGCCCGAATTTGTCTGTGCGAGCTGGGTTACCAGCTCTTGCGCGACGCTGCTTGCCTCCGGCACATCCACAACCTCAAGCCGAATGGCGCGCGGCGCACACTTGACATATCGGTCAATCCACGCGCGCACCAGTGCAGGCATGGTGCCAGCAAGCACGATTTCCACGGGCTGCAGGGCGGTCATCCTCGCCTCGAGCTCAAGCATCATACCCCCTGCCGGATCCGTCCACTCGTCCACCACCACATCTGCCGTGCTCGCATCCACGACCGCCATGCTCACGGCCACCAAGTTGTCTCCCTTGATCTCGCTGCTTCTGAGCACCATGATGTACGCCAGCCCACCACCCGCGACGTGCTCGTCGTCTACCTCGTCGTCGCCCAGCTCATCAATCAAGGTCGCTTGCGTGTACACACGCGTGACTTGGCGCGTGAAGGGCGTGCGCGCATTGGACCCGGCGGCTTTCAGTGCGGCTGTTTCGGTTTGCTGGACGAGGCCGACCTTGTGGCCCGCACGCACCAGACGCCGAATGTGCAGGTGGATGCGTGGGACGGGTACCGAGGCGGTGAGGAAGTTGCGGTCGTGCCAAGCAACGATTTGGAGTAGGTTGGAGGCAATCTATATAGATGGTTGCTCAAGTGTTGGTGAATCCAAATCAAGCACGTCAGAGACCGCACGACAGAGGAGTGAAGAACGGCGCACTTGAGCATCGTCACCTATGCGTGGGCCATAAAGTCAATGGATGAGTAAATTGTGCAGTATATCAAAGAGGCACAACAGAGAAAAATGTGCACACCGAAAAAACGATACTTGTACCCAACCTCGACTGCCAACACCACACCAGGATGCTGCTCCTTGAGCTGGACGATTTGCAGCTCGAGCGGCGTATACTTTTGGCCGGATGGGCCAACGGCAGCAGCTGCGGATGCAGCTTTGCCCTTGCCTGTACTCGCTTTGGAAGCGGCGGCGGGACGGGGCGACTTTGTTGCCGCGCGTGGCGAGGGCGTGGCCGTGGAACCGGACTTGAGCTTGGATTTGCCTTTGCCTTTGTCCTTGGATGATGCAGAGGAAGCGGACCGGCGCGAGGATGGTCGAGGTTTGTCATGGTCATCGTCGTCATCGGGAACGATAAAGTCGTCATCTGACTCGCTGGCACTCGAATGGCGGCAGATGCGTTTTCGTCCTGATCCTGGGCGAGCGAGTACTCGTCATTGTCCGACAGGGCAGACGGATCCGAGTCCGAGTCGTGGATCACAATGGCTGCTCTGCGGCTGGAAGCCACGGTCGAGCGCTGCCGGCGTGTGCTTGCAGGCATCGATCGAGCAGCAGATGATGTGCTCGGGGCGGCGGTGCGGGCACGCTTTGAGGGGGGCGAGGCACCTGAATCGGAATCCGATGCATCTTGATCTTGGGCGTTGTTCGCTGCTGCCGCGTCCGAGTTGGCGGCAGAGGCAGCGCTGGCCAACCGCTTTTGCGGGACAATTGGCTCAGCCTGAGTCTGAGTCGGCATTCTGTCACCGGCAGCGGTGGCAGTGGAGCCCGCCGCCGCCGCAGATGATGAAGTGGTCCGTGAGGCAAAGAAAGGCGACGTGTGGTGGTGGTGGTGGTGGTGGCCGCGGACTTTGGCGTGGCTGCCACAGGCTTGAAGAAAGAGAGCAGTGACGACTGCTTGGGCTTTGGAGGCATCTTGCTTCGGTTTTGCATTGAATCAATGATGGGTCTCGGATGAATAGTGATAAATAAATAAGTACTCGAGGAGGACTGAATCACAAAATGTACAGCACCGTCCCTCTTACGCTCAACTGACCGGCGAATGAGTCACAACGATCGCAGCCGCTTGCGGTCGGGCTCTTGGCCTTGATCCTCCCCGCCCCAACTCTCGCCCTCGCTTGCTGTTCCCGTGGCTGTCGGGTGTACCTGCCCATCGTCCGAAGAGACCCAAGACGACGAGGATGAAGCGGACCGCTGCCGTTTGCGACTTGTCTTGTCATGCCCAATCGCGTCACCATCATGCACGTCAAGCTCGTCTTGATCCATGTCGTCGTATCCTGCTTCGTCTTCGCCTTCGCCTTCGCCTTGCTCCTCCTCCTCCTCCTCCTCCTCCTCCTCGTCTCCATCCCCGCCGCTTGGATCCGATCCCAACTCATCGTCGTCATCCTCGTCGTCACCTCGACTTTGATCCTCGTCTTGCTCCGCTTCATCATCACCCTCACCCTCGTCATCCTCTTGGTCGTCCTCGGACGGAGCCACCTGTGCCTGTATTGGCTTGTGATAAAAGTAATCGGGCGGACACGTTGGCGAATGCACCTGTAGAGAGGACGTCGGGGGAACCCCGTGCTGCATTTGGTCGAGAATGTCGTCGAGGCCAGACTCGAGATCTGAATCGTCGGAATCGTCGTCCTCCGAGTCATACGTGGACGAAGGGCGGCGGTGCATGGGTGGGGGCACTAGCGGTGGCGGTGGTGGCGGCAGTGGTGGCGTTGGGGGTTGCGGGTGTGGCGATTCGCTTGATGAGGAGAGCACGTAGGATTCAATGACCCTGGGTGCGGATGTTGTGGATGCCACGGCCGACGACGCATAGTAAGGGTGGGCAGGGTTGAGGTCAGACGGCTGCTCCGAGTAGTTGCTTGCCAAGTCTTGTTGGTCGTCCTTGTCGTCGTCGTCGTCGTCGTCGCTGATGCAAACGACCTCGTGTTGCTGCAGCGAGACTTGGTCGTCGTCCATCTGATCCAGGTCGTCATCTTGTTCATCATGATCCTGGTCATCTTGGTCATCCACATGGCTGTGCCTCATGCCCTTTTGCGCATACCCAGCACTCGTTGCCGGCGCCGCCGACGCCGGATACTTTCCCCTGGGCACGCCCTTGCTAGGCATCTTGCGCGACGGCGCTTTGCCCTGAACAGGTGGGGCTCGGTATGCCTTGCCCGCGTACGTGCGGCCGCCGCCGCCGCTGCCGCTCTGGCCCTTGCCCTTACCACCGGCGCTGGTGCCGTTGTACGAGTAGCCTGCGTGTTTGCCTTTGCCCTTGCCGCCGGCGCCACTTGAGTATCCGCCTTTACCCTTGCCGCCATATGAGGCGCGCGTGGGTGCAGATTTGCCGCCGGACGAGTGGTGATGCGGCGGGTGTGAGGCGTAAGGGTCATCGGAATCATATTCGTCTTGGGATTGGTCCGAGTGCGAGTGGGATCGGGACCGTGAGCGAGATCGGGACTGCGATTGGGATTGGGATTGCGATCGGAAAGAAGAAGCAGAGGCTAAAGATCGGGAAGAGTGGCGAGAGCCAGGGTCATGGTCATGGTTGTGGTCATCGACGTGGTCGTGCGAGTAAAAGTATTCGACGTCATCGTCGTCGTCGTCGTCCGAGTGAGTCCAATGGCGGGACACGGTAGGCGGAGGTGGGGGTGCGAACGAGGCCGTGTCGAGTGAGAGGTCGAGCTGGTCTTGGTCGTCTGCGGGGTCAATGTGGCCAGCCGATGGAGGCAGGTCCAGGTCGGCGTCGTCGCGGACAAGGACGACAGAGTCCGTGTCCGAGTCTGAGCCCGAGCCCGAGCCCGAGCCCGAGCTGGAGTGCAAGTCGAGTGCCGACGATGATGGGGGATGATGGTGACGGTGGTGTGGCGATTGGTGCATTGTGCTTGACGTTTTGCAGTACAGATTCTCTTTTGCCTGATTATGCATTCATCCATTCATGGAAACTTAGCTTCAGGCGTGAACGTGAAGTTTTACGACTACGAGCCATGTGTGATTGGCTGATTGCGCGGCCGCACTGCATACGGCATACTGCATACTGCATGTGCAGGCCATGTACTGCTGAAGCTGACGAGCGAGGTCAGTCCAAGGTCGGTCAGACGCGTCCAGACAACCCACGGGCCGCCGATCCACCCGACCTTGCCAAATCTGAGAAAATATATGACAAAAACGCGCTCGATCAACGTTAATCGAATTTGAAGCAACCCCATCCGCCCATGCTTTGCTTTACCGAGCACCCTGCAACACCCGACGCAATCGCTTCCCCATCCTCACGCCCGCATCTGCACCATGCCGCCCAAGTCCGACTGGGAAAAGTGTCCGTTTCGCACCCCTCTCCCTTGCCTTTGCCACGCTGATCCCCTTGTCTTGACCAAGCTTGGCTAACGGCGAACCGACTGACTCATGACTCATGACTCCCTGTTAGACTCGCGCGCGCAGATCGAGGACCGCGAAAACGACAAGGTCAAGGGTACGCATTCATCTCCTGCAGCAATGTCTTTCCTACGGGACCTTTCATGACGTGCACCGACTGATGTACGACCCGCCTCTTCCTCCAGCCCTTGACGAAAATGACATTGCCCTCCTCAAGACCTACGTATGCACACACATTCTCTCCCACCGCATGCACGCACGAATGCACTTGCTCACCTCCTCTGCCTGCGTCTCTCAAACCCGCCTCCCCCAAAAACAAAAACAAAAACAGGGCCGCGGACCTTACGCCCTGCGCCTCAAGAAAATCGACCAAGAAATCAAAGACGCCCAAAAGCGCGTCAACGACAAGCTGGGCGTCAAAGAATCCGACACTGGGCTCGCCCCGCCCAACATGTGGGACATCCCCGCCGACCGCCAGCGCATGGCCGAGGAACAGCCCTTGCAAGTCGCAAGGTGCACCAAAATCATGCGATCGGCCAACCCGGACGACCAAGCCGACCCGGACAAGTATGTCATCAACATCAAGCAAATCGCCAAGTTTGTCGTTGGCCTGGGCGAGCGCGTGTCGCCCACTGACGTCGAGGAGGGCATGCGCGTGGGCGTCGACCGCCAAAAGTACCAGATTCAGATTCCCTTGCCGCCAAAGATCGACGCTAGCGTCACCATGATGCAGGTCGAGGAAAAACCAGATGTCACGTATGCCGACGTGGGCGGTTGCAAGGAGCAGATTGAAAAGTTGCGCGAGGTAGTGGAATTGCCGCTGTTGCATCCGGAGCGGTACATTGCATTGGGCATTGATCCACCCAAGGGCGTGCTGCTCTATGGCCCGCCCGGCACGGGCAAGACGCTGTGTGCACGTGCCGTTGCCAACCGCACTGACGCAGCTTTTATTCGCGTCATTGGCTCCGAGCTCGTCCAAAAGTATGTGGGCGAGGGCGCTAGGATGGTGCGCGAGTTGTTTGAAATGGCCAGGGCTCGCAAGGCCTGCATCATCTTTTTCGACGAGGTGGATGCCATTGGCGGTGCGCGCCACGACGACGGGGCCGGCGGTGACAATGAGGTGCAGCGGACCATGCTCGAGTTGATCAACCAGCTCGATGGGTTTGACGCGCGCGGCAACATCAAGGTACTCATGGCGACCAACCGGCCCGATACCTTGGACCCTGCCCTGCTTCGGCCCGGACGGTTGGATCGCAAAGTCGAGTTTGGCCTGCCCGATCTCGAGGGCCGTGCACATATTCTCAAGATTCACGCAAAGTCCATGTCGGTGGATCGCGACATTCGGTACGAGCTGATTGCCCGCTTGTGCCCAAACGCTACCGGCGCAGAGTTGCGGTCCGTGTGTACCGAGGCCGGCATGTTTGCCATTCGTGCCCGGCGCAAGGTGGCAACCGAAAAGGATTTCCTCGAGGCCGTCAACAAGGTCATCAAGGGATACGCAAAGTTTTCGTCCACGTCAAAGTACATGCAGTACAACTAAGTGTGCGTTTGGTCGTTGCGGTTGGTTGATTGGTTGGGAGGTCGAGAGACAAGTGTTGTATCTGTCTTTCTCGTGCTTTCGTTGTTGGCCCGTCTTGTCATGTGTTGACATCTTCCAGATTTCAGCGTTTATCAAAAAAGACCTTCGTTTCAATGCATATTGGCACACAATAATGTGAGCGTTAGGTCGTGAGGCTGAGACCCTGATCAAGTCAACGAGTGGGACTACATAGCTCTAACCAAATTTGGCTCGAACCCCGCGGGCCTCGGCGAGCGAGATTGCCAATACATTTGCATTCAATCACTACCTATTGATTCTATTATCAAGCTGCTGGAATGGAAGGACAAATGTTCTAGGACAACAAAAACATACAATTTTCATAGTACATGAGCATAGGATTCTCGCCCGACGTTGTCCTTGTCTTGTCCAGGTCTGCATTTCGCTCCAAAAACGCCCGGTGCGTCACCACCTGTGCACCCATGCCCATGGCCCTTGATGGCGTCGACATCCCAATCTTTTCGCTGACCTGGTGGACCAACTCCTGACCAACGTTTCCCTTGTCGCCATGCTCCTGCAACACCCGCAAACTCACCTCGCCAACCGTCTCCGGTTCATACCCATTGCTCATGATCACCTCATACATACCCCTGGCCACCTCAAACTCGGTCGGGAAAAAGATATCAAAGAACCCGGGCTGCACCGCATACGTGCTGACGGGCACCATGGACTGCTTGAACCTGGTCTGTACCACGGGCGCATTGCGTTCCTTGGTCATAGTGTCCGGCAATGCCGAAAAGTCGGACATGACGAGCCGATGTTGCGGGAACCGCTTCTTGAGCGTCTCAAACAGCGCCACCAGATTGGTCGGCACAAATGCGCGCCGCGACAAGTTGGGCGCAAATGGGATACCGCGGGTGAGGGCACGGCGGGCAAATGCGGGCAGAGGTGCAGTGAGTGTCCACCAAGGGTCGCGCAACCCGGGACCCCAGTGGCCTTGCAGAGCGTGCAGGGCAAGCGTGCGCGCGAGCAGCGAGTCGGTGGCAATGGGCACGTATTCCTCGACGTGATCGTTGAAGTTGTCGGTGGCAATCACGCCTTGCACGGGTGCGCGTGTGGTCAGGTCCCAGCGCACGACGTCGTGGGCCAGGTTGTCAATGACTTCGAGGGCAATCACAAAGCACGGGTTTGGGTCCGACAGGGTCGAGGCCGACGACGAGTCAAACACGGATTGGTTGACAATGTGGACCTTGTCGGCGTGTCCGTGCGAGGCGGCCTTGCCGCGTTGTATGGAGGCCAAGTTGGACGAGATTTCGATAATGTGGTACCGTGTGCGGGCGTACACGTCCGGAGCGTGAGTGCGCAGGTGGTCGAGCACGTTGCACATGAGCGTGCCGTTGCCACCACCGACTTCGTAAATGGTGAGCGGTGCTGTTTGGTCAAACGAGGCCGAGTACGTGGATTGGATGTGTTTTGCGATTGCGGCGCCATACCATGGCTGAAAAAAAGAGGAGTTGCGATCTTTGGTAAGCACAAGGTCACACCGCCTGAGAGGTCAACAGGCACAACGACGTACCTTGAACAACTCAGTTGGCGTATGCCAAATCTGCCTCGTCACATCGTCCACAACCCGCGCTTCCTGCTCCAACTCGGCCTCAATCTTGGCATACTGTTCGCCAACGGTATTCATAAACTCGAGCGTCGACCTCAGCTGCGTGCAATCGATGGGCTCGAGCATCTGCCAAATGCGCGCCTGCTTTGAAAAGTATCCGTAATGCGGATTGTAGAGCGAGTTGTGAATAAAGTCCCGCGACGTCATGACACTGCACACGGGCGGATCCGTGGTGGCCATGACCTTTTCCAGCGTGTAGTCTTTGAACTGTGACCTGGGAGTGCGCCGGGCGGCGTACTCAGGGGTGTCGGGGGCAATGTCCCATTTGGTTGGGCGTTTGGTGGGCGGTGGGAGCGTTGAGGCGGCGGGAACCGATGGGAAGGTGATCTTCTTGCCCGTTGATGTGGTCGCAGTGACTGGCTTGGTGGTGCGATTGGCCGTGTTGGGGGGTTTGTTGGCCCTGGTCTTTGCAGCGGTACTGTTGGTTGAGGTGGAGGCTGAGCGGGTCGACGGAGCCATCCATCGGATGGGCGATGTCGGGCTAGTGAGCAGACGGACATGTCGACCGGCTGATGCAAAATGCGTGCGGCGCATTGCCGACAGTGGACACATGAGGCGAGCATGCATTTTGGCAGAAAGTCGGCTATGTAGTATAAAATCCCTACTTGTGATCAAGTGCTTTCTCACGAATTCACGCAAGCCAACCACCAACGGATCGGCGGTCCGATCACACGTTTTGTTCCCATAGCTGCGATCTTGCTCAGGAACATCAATACTTGTCCCATCACATCTTGACATGCAGAGAGGACGCCAATGAAGCCAATGAACCCCTCGCACTCGGCCATCGCCGAGCATTCCCACCTACATCGTCAACCATCCCAACCAGAATCGCGTACCTCCGCTTTGGTTGCAGTCTCAATGTTTCTGCAGCCCGCAAAACTCAAATGTGACAAAATCGGACGCGGGGATGGCTAGATAGTGGCGAAACAAAGTTTGAGCTTGCAGGTGAGAGTCAATCGAAGCGAGTATCCATGAAAGAGAATCGTGCCTGCAAGTGTCGGTCAATTGCTGGACAACCCTGAGGCCCTTCAGCATATGCCAGGAGCTCACACTGCATCCGATGCACCCTTGCCGAGGTTACCTCTCCCATTCCGTGGTTCCATGATTAATGCTCGAGCATAGACTATCCCCATGTAAAGATTACCCTGCAGCAATCAGAGAGAGTGCGCCAAGTCGCCATGTTCAGCCCTGCACAGCCGCCAGCCGCCACTCCCAAGTTTGCCGACACGCTTGGCCGCTCTCGCCAACGTCCAGGCGCGACGTCGGAGCAGTCCAATGCAGCAGAGTCAAGTGATTCCAACACCACGGGTGGTCCTACCGGACCTGTGCGGCAGGTTGATCTGAGAGCCATCTTGAAAACGAGCAAGCTTGAGGAAAGTCTCTTCTCGCTTGGCTTCATCACTGTTCACGATAATGGTTCGTCATAGTATGCTGTTGGGGACCATGTTTCTGCAAAGTCTGATGGGAGCTACTGTTCCAAATGGACAGAATTACCTCCTAACCTATCTTGGCTCTTCCTTGTACGGGACCAATTGCTCCGTGAGAGGGCATTTCGCACTCGGAACGCGACCGACCTGATTTGTTGCCTGGCCCTCTGCATAGATTATCGAGGACGGACAATGGCTTTCATTTCCCTTCTCATCCTACTTGCATCACGATATCCCGACCTGGCTCAATACGCTACTCGATCCAATTAGAAGCGTCCCAGATTATCCGACCTTCGTGATTGCAAACTTGATTACCATTTTGCTCGTCTTTTCCGTGGTCATTCTGACAGGCATTGTGATTTTAGCCATGCACAAGCGCGGCAAAGTCCCCATTCTTGCTCTCCGAGTGTTGCGGTTGCTATCCGCGTTGATCATGTCAGCGCTGTCCATCCCCATTGCGTCCTTCTTCACAATGGGCGTACATTGCATTGACGGTAGAATGCCAAAATGGGACGTTGAATGCTTCACAGCACCGCATTTGCCGCTCTATGTGTTCAACATTGTGGGCCTAACTGCGTTTGTCCCGCTCTTGCTTCTCGGGGTCATCTTGGTACGCCATTCTTGCGACAAGGAAAATAGCACGCGTGGCAACCTGACACATGTGACCCAACAGTTTATCGAGACAAATCCATCGTCAAAATCCCCCATGTCCCGCGCTCACAGTCGCTCCGACGTACCAGACGTCGTGGTCAGGCTGCTGCTGACTATGGGCGACGTGGTCTTGTACAAGTCCTCAGAAGCGTTCCAATGGGTCTTCATGTTGAGTGGCACTGCAATGCTTGCATACTTATCGTGGCAGAAATCACGCACACAGCCTTACTACAACTTGGCAACCACTGCGTTTCGATCGGGCATGTGCATGTCCACAGCCATGGGCCTGCTATGCTCCATGTTTATCCGCGGATTTGTGGGATACGACACGCAAGGGTATTGGGTTGCGCTGGTGCCGGCAAGCATGTTTGGTTTTCTTGTTGGCGCAGCCGTTGCCTATGGTTACAACCGCCACTTCCTCAAGAGTGCGTACTGAGACTCGGTTTTGGTCAATTTTTGGATGGTGTGGCAGCTGACACCGCGTTTCTTGTTCAGGAACGGTTCGGACATGGCACCGAATCATGAGGGAAGAGGAGATGAATCAGGCAGAGAGCGACTTGTCTGCGATTCCCAGTTCTTCAAACCACACGGCAATTCCGGTTTTCTCCAACGTCGGATCGAGTGTTGTGCAAAGTCAGCTTAGAACTGAGCAAAACAATCAAGCTTCGGTCCTTCCTCCATCCAAGAGTCGGCCAGTGCCAATTGCATCTTCTGCGGCCGTTGTTCGCTCGGCCCCCATGTCTCCGACATCCAGCATGACGTCGCAATCAAATCGACACAGTTCCTCTCCGCTGAAGAACGCGCTGTGCATCTCGCTAGACACAGATGACTCGCATGACAGCCTGCCAGCATCAGTCAAGGCTCCAGGTGAGGCTCCAATTCCAGCGCCATCGCCGGACGCTGGTCCTCTCCCACACTTCACAAGAGCTTCGCCGGTTCTCACGCGCACAGCTCGACGAGCCAGCTTTAGCCAGAACCCGACTACGGAATCGAACGGATCACTACCCAGCCACAATTCCGCCAAAAAGGTGCCGTCAAACTCCAAGCTGCATATTCCCACGGTTGAAGAGTCGGAAAAGGTCATTTCTACTGTCCTGAAAGGCACAAGTTTGGATGCGTTGAATGCGGTTCGTGAAAGAAGACCGCTGAGGAGGCAAAATGTGTTTGATTCCCCGCTCGAGGTGGAAGTGTGCATTCGATTCATTCGGTACAACCCTACGGAAAAGCAGATCACAATCGGGCTGCATTTGCTCGAGGTACCTCTCAGCCTGTTTTTTTTTTTCTTCTCTCGGATCGTGGGCTACGCTCATAAGCTCAAGTGATTTGTTTCCGTTTGACAGCGTGGCCTGCAGGAATTTCCATCAGATCCAATGCTCTTGCTTTTGGCGGCGACCTATCTCAGCACATATTATGGCCAAGATGGCGAGCGGATCGCCGAGGGCCTCATGAAAGAGCTCGAATCGTCGCGCCATGTACCTCTCGACGTCAAGTTTTTGGGATACTGCCGTGAGCGATCACTTCGAAGCGCAGGCACCCACGTTCTAGACAAGGTCGCCTTGGACTCGCTCGACCGCGAGTCTCGGTATCATCACTTGAGAGCCATGTACGCGCTTCGAGATGCATGGGAGTCTGTCAGGATCAATGCGTCCGCCGAGCGACTCGCTGAAGTGACAGCGAGATTGGCGTTACATCGGACCCGAGCTTCGTCATGTTATACGAGACTGCTCGCAAGAAACGCGCATGACAAGAATTCGCTGCGATTGTACGCTCAGTACTTGGCGAGTGTTGAGCAAGATCAGCTTCGAGCGCAGCAGATCATCAACCTTGCCGACGATGGTAGGGACCGCATGCATTTTCGTTTATCCAATGTGGTTCAGTCCTCTTCTCACATCAACACCCTGTCTCCCTATTGAACAGTTGAAGCTCGAGAGGAAGCAACACATATGCATCCTCTCACTAAGTCACTTGCCGACTCGTCCGATGAGGACATATCGTATCATTCACCCAGCTCAGTGCAACTTGACGGGAGACGAAGCAGCGTTGCGAGAAGCGCTGGGAAAGGCGGCGGAGACGAAGCGCAATTACCAAGTCCAGTTGCCAACGACGACACGGCCTCGTTTACCCCTGGCTTACCCCCACCCCACTTTTCCTCACCACAATCCCCCGCATCATCATCTCAGCCCACAGCGACATTCATCGACAACTCTGTCTTGACTCGCGTCATGGCCAATTCGTACATGTCCCCGCGTCCATCCTCTCAACACGGCTCGCAAACGTCGGGCACTTCCGTCAGCCGCGTCCATCGCCAGCGTGCATCCATGCGACATGTCATGCAAACACGACTCGCAAGACCGCTCAAAGATGCTTGGCTTACAGGCATTCTGGTCCTTGTGTTTATCGCGTGCTTGATTGCCGGCGTTGTTTTGTGCCTCAACTTTTTGACAATGAGCAGTGAGGCAATCGGTGTGCAGTTTACAGCATCAAGGGATGGGCGCAAGGCCATGCTCCGGATTGTCGAGAGTTTCCGGAAAATGACGTATGGCGCGAGTGTCAACAGTACGGCAGATTATCAGAGCGGATACTCGCTATTGGCCATGCACTACAAGGAAATGGTATGCACCCTCAGTTCTATTGCCGTGTCTGTCGCATGAGGTCATGTATCATGTGCCTTGTAACACAAAGGTCGAATCCATCTTGCCCGTCATCAACACAATGGACTCTGGAGACCACGAAAGCAGTCCGCATTATCGAGCATTCAATCGAGTCATCATCAACGCCTCTCGTACAGACTACGTTCCAACGACTCTGTCAGCGATCGAACTCGCAAACACGGTCGTGCAAACCAGCGCACTTGCGCTCAACTACAAGACACCTGGCTCACTCACAGCTCAAGTAGTTGCCTCGGTCCCCGAATTCCGGTTTCTCGTCGACAACTTGTTTATTCTGATGGAAGCCTCCAAGGAATTGCCCAAAACAGGCATTCGCGTGTATCACGCCCTGGTGGACTCGGTCGAGGCATACCTGTACATTGGCATGGTCATCTCGTTTGTCATTTTGCTCGCCATTGTCGCAGCCATTTACTTGCGGGTCACAAAGGCCTACTTTTTGCGTGAGGCAAAGGTTCACAACTTGCTGCTTAGCGTGCCCAAGCGAATGGCCGCGACCCTTGTGACGGAGACCGAGGAAGAGATTGAGACGTTTCGTGAAGTGGCCCAGTCGGACGATGGACAGGAACTCGACTTGTCGCTCGTGGATCACCGCGAGACGGTAGGAATGGCCGGTTTGGAAGACAATGCCGTCGCGGTAACACTTACTTATGGCGCGAGTGGGAACACCAGTGGGTCCAAGCACGGCACAGCGAACATCGCCAACGGATGGAGCAAATCGCCGCGACGAGCCAAATTCTTTATCCCCGTCTTTGCATGCGTGATCCTCATTTCCATCATGATTGGCACCCTCTTTTCGGTCACATTCAATGCCCTTGATGTCGACAACGACATGGATCACTTTCTGCTCGTTGCCGACTTGCGGTTTCATGCGCGCGCGCTTCGCATGTGCGGGCGCGAGCAGTTCTCCACCGACCACATGGTTCCCACACCACTCCTCATCCAGTACTTTCGTGCATCCCTGCTCGAGTCCGAAGCGATCCTCGACAAGGTCCTCGACGAACGCAACGGGCTTGCACACCGAATCCCACAGCTCATGGTTGTCCCGCGCAATTGCACGCGGCCCAATGTCTGCTTGAGCGTCAGCGACGACGCACCGTCCATCGGCTTCACATCTGAAATTGCATCTGCACCATTCATCACCGAGTACCGCAGAATGATTGACATGGGCAGTCATCTTGTCCAACACTTTCTCGACAATGATGCTCGAACGACGATCCGAGCCAAACCTGATGCCTACAACTTGTGGCTCCTTGTTGAGGCCGTTTGCGAAGACTTGGTTGCACGTTGCAGCGAGTTGGAAAAGGCCATTCAGAACAACTTGCTGACGCAGCTTGCTTCGGCAAAATCGTGGATCCTGGTGGCTTTTATCCTTCTCATTCTCGTTTCGATCACGTCGTTCGGCTTGTTCCTTTACTATGGGACCAGCAAGCTTCAGCGCGAGTCGGAGGCACTGGTTCTGCTGTTGCATATGATTCCGGCAGGAATGCTCAAGGATAAGGACATGGCTGAGCTCGCGAGGTTTATGGAGAGTGCTGGATTGACGCTGTTGATCTGACCCAATGGTCGCGCCAGCCGGTGGTCGTGTGTCGTGATGGTGGCATCACATAGATGTATATAAACACTGAGACAGTTGTCGTTTCTGTCCATGATGGCCAATCCTGTGTGCACTTGCTCATGGAGTCGTGACTGTGACGGCTTTTTTTTCCCGTGGTGTCGTAGCGAAACTCTCTGGATTGACTATGAATTCGGGCAAGCCACGTTCACTCAAAGAAACAAAAGGAAGGAACGGAGGATAAACGAACAGACATTCAACATTGCATTTCCAATTTCACTTTTACACAGAACAAAACAACGCCTCGGGACGGAATCGCACGCCCCTCACTGAGTCAAAAGAACGATTTGATCACTTACAGGTTGGAAAACACAAACCTCTTTGCCAAGCTCAACTGCGTCTCGCCCAACGGTGCATACCTGACGGAATTGACAAACTCCAAGCCCATGGCCCTCTTCAACACGGCCCTCTTGTGCGTCATGGCATCAAACCCAAACTTGCCATGGTACGCGCCGATACCGGATCCGCCCACACCGCCAAACGGCAGACCAGCAGTCACCAAATGCATAATGGTATCATTGACCGTGACACCACCCGACTGCGTGTGCGCAACAAGCCACTCGCACGCGGCCGCGTCGCGCCCAAACACGTACAGTGCGAGCGGGTGGTCCCGGCGGCCAATGAGCGACGCGGCCTGGCGCATGAATGCGTCAGCGCCGCGGTTGTTGCCCCACTCGTCGTCGGCCAAATCGGCATCCGCTGTGGCGTCCGAGGGCGTGTCCAGGGGAACGATGGGAAGAAGGGGGCCAAAGATCTCGTCTTCCATGATGGGCGAGTCAATGCCCACATTGGTCAGCACCGTCGGCGGAATGTACCGGTCGGCCTTGGTCCAGGTGGCCGCGGGCGACCCACCAATGGCAATTTGGCCGCCGTATGTTGCTTGGCCCGCAAGGTCGTCCTGTGCCGGATGCGGCTTGTCAAACGACTTGATGTACCCGGCAAGCCGGTCAAAGTGGCGGTCGGCCACAATACGGCCATAGTCGGGCGAGTCCTTTGGGTCCGCGCCATACATTTCCGTGATGGCGGCCTGCAACTCGCGCACAAACTCGTCCTGCTGGTCACGCGAAATCAAAATGTAATCGGGCGCCACACACGTCTGGCCACAGTTGATGAACTTGCCAAACACAATGCGGCGTGCGGCATTGCGCAAGTCGGCCGACGGATGAATCACAGCAGGCGACTTGCCGCCGAGCTCGAGCGTCACGGGCGTGAGGTGCTTTGCGGCCGCCGACATGATGATGCGCGCCACGGACCCGTTGCCCGTGTACAAGATGTGGTCAAACTTGGCCTTGAGCACCTCGGACGTTTCGGGAACGCCACCGTTGACGACTTGGAAGAAGCGAGGGTCGAGGTACTTTGGGATCAGGTCGGCAAGCACCTGGGCCGTGTGCGGCGACACCTCGGACGGCTTGAGGACAACGGCGTTGCCCGCGGCAATGGCCGCAACCATGGGCGACAGTGTCAGGTACAACGGGTAGTTCCAGGCGCCAATCACGAGAACAACGCCCACGGGGTCCTTGCGCACCATCACCGTGTCGGTGAGGTTGACGAGCTGGCGGGACGGGTATTCGGGCTTGGCCCACGCATCGAGGTGCTTGACAGCCTCGGCAATTTCGGTGGTGGTGGTGAAAAACTCGGAGAACTGCGTTTGGTAGCGCGACTTGTGCAGGTCGTGGTACAGGGCGGCGCACAGCAAGTCCTCATTCTCGTTCATGAGCTTGGCCAGCTGGCGCAACTGCTGCTTGCGGAACGACAAGCTGTGCAATGCACGAGTGCGCGTCCAATTGGCGCGAATGGTTTGGACCAAGGGTTGGATTGCTGGAATGGGCGTGGTGGTGAGGGTTGTCGGGACGGCAATGTCAAGGGCGTTCCAGGGCCGGCCCGTGGCAGGGTCCAGCTTGCCCTCGCACAGGGCGGCGGCGGGGCACGAGTTGCCAGCGAGGGTGGTGGCCGAGTGTGCCGACGAGTCCGAAGGCGTCGGGGAAGCGGGCGGAGAAGAGCGAGTCGCCATGGTTGACATGAATCTGTTGTTGTTGTTGTTGTTGTTGTTGTTGTTGTTGTTGTTGTTGTTGGAGAGGAATGCAGATTTGATGCGGAGAGCTGAGGCGGCACAGCGAGCGACAACAGCAGTCCGAGTCTGAGAGAGCATGCTTCACTTGGGCGTTTACCATCGGCAGAAGGCGCCGATACCCTTTTCAATGGGTCATTATGGTACCGGTTAAGCTGGAAATTGCTGACTGCTGACGCATTCATCCAGCGCCCATTTGCACTGAATCGGCGGGGGATTTTGCAAACAGGCAAAGCGCCGGTGGCGGAGCAACCGCCAGAAAGCGTTTCATGATCGCTCCGCCTGCCATCTTGATCGGCCGTGGCGGTGCCGATTTGTCCGCATTGAATGCAGCCACCATCACGCTCCGCTTTGGCTGAGCTCCGGCGATGTGCCCTGCTCTCCGAGTCCAACCGCAGTTCCAACCAGAGCTCGTGCGCAACGCCCGCAACATGCTCGATCGATTCAATATGACGTGTATCAACAGACTCAGTTGGCCAACCTGGCTACAACAACCCCAGCTTCTTCCACATTTTCTGTCTCACACCACCCATCCGTCTTGCCTGCTCTTGACCGTCTTCCGCCCCATTTTTCCCAAACCAGTCCAAGTCCGTCATGCCAAAGTTATCCATGTCCACCCTCTCTCTCTGCGGCTCCCTCCCAACCAAAAACGCCCTCGCCCTCCCTTCATACACAAATCCCAAAGCCAGAGCAGCCTTGAAACTCGCCCGATTGGTTGAAATACACTTCCATTCTGCGCGCCTAAACCCAAGGTCCTCAAACACCCACTTGAGCAATGTCGCGAGCGCCGCATTACTCACGAATCCGCTTCGGAATCGCTCAGTGTACCAGACATGCCCACCAACACGTAAATGGGCTGGATCCGCATAGTGCAGGGCAAGAACACCCGCAATACTTGGCGGCTGGTCGGAAGGTACCTCAGTCGAGGCGCCATCGGGCGAGTGCCGGGTGCGAACGACAAAGGCGATGGCTTCCGGACGCGAGAAAAACGTGAGCTGGCAATAGTGTGTGTAGTCGGCCAACGTCGCAAAGGGGCCGTAAGTCATGCCGCCAAAGTATGGGTGCGTGCTTGGATCCGGTTGGTCATTGGGTGCTGGCTGTGTGGAGTGCGACTCGGAAGGAGGTGGAACGGGTGGATGTGTGATTGAGTAGAGCGCTGGCAAGTCCGCGCCGGTGAGCGGGGTCAGTGTAAGGCGGCCGCATGGGGAAGTCAGGGTGACGAGCGGGAAGATGGTGACTCCTTCGTGCGACGACAAGTCTGCAAATTGGACCAAAGAGCAGCAAGGGGCCAAGAGTGAGTCGAATGAGTACTTGACGCTGGTAAGTTAGGGTCTCAATACAAACGGCTGACGGGCGGAGGCGGTCGGACAGTGAGCTTCATCCCGATATGTCTTGGCTCGGTGATGGGAAGCTGTGAATGGGAAGGCGAGGGAGAGATGTCCATGTGGTCATCCATGTGCTACAAGTTGCGGGCTGCTTGGTTTTATATGTATTTGCGCGCATGAATCGCGGCTCCACATGCAACCATATCGACGATGAGCAACTGATCGATTGAGGGGGCAACTGCAATTTGCCGAAAGCATGCGCGGCGTGCACCGCACACTGGCAGCCATGACCGCGGAGTATTTTTCAGAGGTTGACCGCCGCATCCTTTCCCTGGTAGGTTACCTAGGTATGCGATGGCCCATCGCCCCGCTCTTGCCAGACGTCGATGAGAGGAGTTGAAACACTCATTCTTCAGCAATCATGGCGGGATCTGGTCGGCCAAGCATCGATCCGCGGTAGGTAGAGAGCCAGGAGAAACAATGTATCTCTGAAAGCTCTGGTCGCCCCTTGCAGGCGGCCATCAAGATGACATGCACTTCTGCAAGTGCAAGGTCCATTGCCGATGACTGTCTGCACACAGATGCCAAAATTTTGGTAGGTATACGCATGCATCAACCACAATGACCCCCCATCGATACACCCGGTCCCTCGCTCGCTCCCACCGCCTGATAAAACAACACATAAGCGCTCTTTGCCCACTCCTCCTCCCTCACCCGCATCACATCCGCAATCTTGTCGACGCACCCATCGTCCATCCGATACCACTCGCCCTCGCCCGCACCCCTGCGTACACTTGCCACATAATGCCCAAACGACAAACTTCCCGCATGCTCCAAAACCGCCACTAGCCGATACCTGCGGCCGCCAGCCGCCCCTGCCGTCGCAGCGGCTTCGGTGGTTGCTGCCGCCGACACATCCAAGCCATCGAGCGGGAAATCTACAGGCGTCGTGAGCTTGTACCTGAGCGACGCAAACCGCTTGATGTGCACCACAAGCACGGGCGGCAGCCGATGCACTTGCAACCGCTTGGACGTGCGCTGGCGCTTCTTGCACGTCGGGCAGTTGTACCATTCGTTTGGTTCGAGCTCCTCTTCCTTTGCAAACTCGCGCAAGCACGTGTCCAAGTCCACGCGCACGGATGGCGCTTGTGCGGCCGCGGCCGCTGCTGCCGGGAGCGGGAGCGGGAGCGCGGCCCCGGATCCAGCACGCCGCATGCTTGCTGTTGCCGGTGACGGAATTGACACGCTCAAGTCCCAAAACACATCAAACCCGTGGAACACCCCGTTGCACACCCAACATCGCACGCTCGACATGAGTTGGCCGGCAAACACATCGGCCACGAGCGATGCTTGCAAGTGCGAGTATTTGGCCCAGGCAACGTGCGACTTAACGAGCGGCGGCAGCGCGTCTTCGTCGGCTTCCTTGACGACAAATTTGGCATCGTAGCGGATGCGGCACAGGTCCGTGGAGAGAAGGTCGAGCAGGGCGCGCAGGAATTCTTGTGCGTCTTGTTGGCTATGTAGCAGGCAAGAGGGCGGTGAGTGTGTGTGTGAAGATGGGCGAGTGGAAGTGGCCTGAGGAATGGAAGCGTACTCGTAACCCTCGAATTGTGGCGCCCACTTTTCGAGCTCGCGCTTGAATGCGCGCGGATTAACAGCACCCCGAGACGTGGTCATGTCGCGAACCAGTGAAGTGTATGCTGTGTGTAGCCGAGCCGATAGGTTAGCCGGAGTTGAAGTGAAGGGCGAGGAGGGAAGGCAAACAAAGAGAGAGCACAAGATTTATGTCAAAGCAAGGAAATGTATATACCTTACCTTTAGCCATGGCCCCTTTGCTATCTGAAAAGGGGTTGATACTGGCCACGCTTGTGTCATTGAGCACATAGTTTGTGAGCAAGTCAATGGACACGAGGCATTGGAGTGCGGCGGCCATGTAGCACTGTGCGTCGAGTTGTCAGTCCATGAGTACGTCGATAGCTGCGCTGGACGACGGAGGCCAAGAAGCGAACCGTATTCCCGATATTGACCAGTCCAACAAGCGCACTGGCCATCAATCCCCGATACTGTGCAAAATGCGTGGGTCAGTGCGAGTTTTACCGCCGCCACATGAAGAACAAAAAGGCGCGTACGGGAGACACGTCTTCGGTTGGTGGAAGCACCTTCAACTCGTCCAATGTAAACATGACTACTGGCCGCGTTTGCTTGGACAGACCCAGCAACTGCGACAAGGGCGTGGGACCCGACGACGCCGCCACAATAGATCGAATCCTGGCCGCACTGCTGGCCGAAGCCACATCTGATGCCCTTGGATCATTTGCGGCAAACAACAATCCCCTGGCGGCCTGCACCTTGACTGCGGCACCCGCCATTTCCCCAGCGGCCGCCGAGGGACCGCCTGTTGGAGTAGCTGGTGCTGATATACTGTTAGCCAAAGACGCCGCAGACCCAGGCCGCGACATGATTTTGCCCATGAGCACGCGCGGATCAAATCCAATGCGGCCAATCTTTGGGCTGCGTTGAATGGGTAAATGCGTTGGTTCGGGCAAGGTCATGACAAGCGGGAGGGATGCGGGCGACGAGACGGGTCCGCGGTCTGCGGCACGAATGGCAGAGGCGGCGGCTTTGGCTGCGTCCAGCGGAGTGAGCGAGTGGCGCGGCGAGTGGATGGTTGTGCTAGTGACTGTTGGCTTGGAAACGACAGGTGGGGATGTGGGAGCTGTCGTCGGGATGGAGGCTTGCCGAGATATTGAGGGACGGCGGTCGGTTGTGGAAGATGGTGAGGCACGAGCGGATCGAAGAGAGGAGGATGTTGATGAATAAACCGAACTCGCGTTGCTGGCCGTTCGGTCACCCAGTCTGCCAGATATAGGTCCCGCTGATGGGGAGACGGCCGAGGCAAAAGAGGACCGACGGGATCCAGCGCCCTCGCCTGCGTGTACGCCATTCTTGATGACAACTGGTGGAGAAGTGGCGGTGGTTCCAGGGGACGCGTGAAGCGGGGCAGAAGGGCGGAACGTAACCGAGGGTCGCCTGGTATTGGCAGCCGTGGCGCTAGTGCCGGCGGTTGGGGAGGGGGCAGAGATGGAAGTCGCGGAGGGGCGGCGTACTGTGGGAGAAGCAGGGGAAGGAGCAGGGGAATAATGTAGGTGCTTTGTGGGCGATCCAAGCGACGACGTGATGGAAGTGTGCATGGGCAGGAGCGCTGAGTTGTTGGTATTGATACGGACCGGAGCACGCACCGTGACGGTGGCAGTGATGGTTGGTCTGCTGGTGGTGGTGGTGGTGTTTGCATTCTTGGTACTCTTTCTGGTACTGCTACTGCCTGTGGCTGTCACTGTCACGCGTGGTGGGCCGCCGCCGCGGCCGCGTGGACCAAGAACCGTTGGCGTTGGCGTTTTGGTGAGGCGGTCCGTCATGAAGATGACGATGATGGCAAGGGATGGAGATGGAAGGAGGATAGTAGGCAGTGAGGGAAACCGTCATGGGATATTTGAGTCACAGTGTGCGTTGCATTGCGCAGAGTCAATCAAAGCCATTCCATTGTCCAACTTGTAGAAAATTCAAATCAAACGCAGAGTATTAATTCAAACTTCATTCGTAAACATCGTAACTTGTAAACTGTCCATTCGAGATCTGTCAGTGCCGTGCCATGGCCGGCCGCCGATCTGGCCACACTGCTTTTTGAATAAGTACTTCTGTCGTCCTCATTCAATCGCGTCGCTGTGCGTACATATCAATACTTCTAATTGCAATGGCCCGGCCAGCAACGTTACCCAGAACGGCCAATCAGGCGTCGCCCTCATCATGTACCCCGCCGGCACACCGCTCCCCCCTCCCCCTCCCCACGCCATGTCAGGCAAGGATGGATTAAGCGTAAACACGTCATCAATCCTCTTTCTTGACTGCATGGCCTTGATCCGCTCAAGCTGACCCAACTTCGTTGCCTCGCCGTGCCTCGCCAGCACCTTTCCGATCCCCCAAAACACAGCCTCATCGGCCAGATTTGCCCATGAACACCCCGGTTTCTTTGCCACCAGATTCGTCATGTTCGATGACCAGTGACCACCCGCCGCTCACAACAAGGTGGCCGTTGGTGGTTCGCCATGGTCACCTTTGTTAATCGGATATTGCAGGGCGTTGGCCGCGCCGCTACCTTTGCCGCCTGGCTGGGCACCCGCGTCTTTGCCAGTGTACATGACGCCGGCGCCCCCGTTGCGGCATTCCCCACCGCGGTTTCCGGCAAGCCGAATTCAATCCCTCAACGTGACCAACAGCTACTAACGACCCATTCAACGCGTCGTGATATGAGCGGCTCAGTCGCCGTCTCGCAAGTTGTCCACCACCGTACGTCGAATGGGCTTGGATCCCCATTACTTGCGAGGGCCCCGACTCCTGTGAACCTTTGCATCGTCGTTGGAACATGTGGTCATGACCAACTTTCCGTTCATCATGTCTTCACCACTTGGCCAGTCGTTCCCAGCAACGCCCTCATGATCAACCCGGTTTATCCTCGAGTCGATCCCAGTGTCATTGCTCTTGGCCGCGGATGCCCCAATTCTCCGGATAGCTGCCGCAACATCCTTTGCCAGGTTCCGTGACTGGAGCACAACCACCTCTCATGTCGCTTTCTCACCAGCCATGCGATCCATCCCTTACTGTCAGGCCAAGTCGGTGGCGCTACCACACCCCCGCACATGTCCGTGGGTTTTCCGCACTGGGCCTGGTCCGGCGGATCGCTTCCTGGATCAGGTTCACATGCGGGGCCGCTGTGGTCAGCAGATCCGAGCCACTTTTGCCTCTGGCAAAGCGATATCGTGGGTCGGCGAGATCAAGAGCATCATAGATGAGAAACCCGACGCTTGAGATCACTGTGTACCAGTTGTGGCGCCCTCTCACTGTGCCTCTCGGTTCACCGGGCCGCCGGCTGTGGCTGCCTCCGATGGTGCCGTAGCTGGTGCCGACGCTGAATGTTTGTCCTGTCGCCCTGTTTGTGTGTTTCAGCCCAGTTCTGTGCCTCTGTGTTTCGCGGCTCGGCCAACAAATGCAATGTGTACGGAACTTTTGTTGCTGCTCTGAAAGCTCATGAATTTTGACCCCCTATGTATGTCAAGTCCGTTGTTGATTCACGCACTGGTTGAAGCGCCATTCATAGTCTAATGTATGTTCTCATCAGCAACCAGGTGGCAAATCCCAAGCGAGGTATCGAATATGCATGGACCAACCAAGGAGAAAAGAAAGGACCAACGTGCAAAAAAAGCAAAATCAAATGTGCATGCAGCGACCTACACGAAAAACCCTCGTATCACAGCCGGCTCGGGGACATTTGCCGATGATGACGCGTGCTTGGCGTTGCCAGCTCCATTCATCATCATGCTCCCTTGCTGCGCATCATTGACCGCGACGGCAACAGCGGCCGCAGCGACCTGATCATGCTCAACCTCGTCATCTGCGGCATCTCCACCACCGGCGCCACCGCGGCGCGCCCCGCGCTCAGGTTTCGAGGTCGGTCGGTCCGTGTCGAGCGTGAGCGAAGGGAGCGACGTGTGACGTGCACCGGCGGTTGACGAGTGTGCGGGCCGACGACTGGATGAGCCAGATGTGTTCCGCCCATGGTACTTGGTGGTGGCGAGCTCGAGGACGTGGCAGTGGTTGGGCTCGAGGATGGCGACGAGTGCAGGTGCAAGTTGCGGAGGTGCAACTGGTCGAATCGGTCTTCGATAAACTTACGAGCGGCAAAGCGGAATTGCAGTTTGTCGTAGAGTCGGACAACGTTGAGGTACAGGGCGCAAGACTGGAAATGTTTTGGGTATTGTGATCGTAACCTTTATGGAAGAAGTCGCAATGTCAGTTGTCAGTGAATGAGGGCGCACGAAACATGAAGACGGAGTGGAAGCGAACCGCATGAGATTGCGCAAAGATGTCTTGTTGAGAACTTGGTTGTTCAAGGCCGCAATCGCCTCGAGAATCTCGCGACTCACCACGTCCATTTCCTTGAGATTGATGACGCTGTCGAGCCGCTCTGTCAAGCGAGAGTCGGAGTCGTTATGGTTCCATTCCGCAATCTGTGGCATCGGAACAGGTGAGTGAGTGAATTGGAAGAAACTGAAGAAATCAAACTGAGGAACGTACCTCAATCAAGTCTTCCAACTCATACGGCAACACAAACCCATGCTCCATGTCGCATACCCAGCCATATTCCTCGAGCCGCTCACGGCCCCTCGCCGTCTTGGCCACTAGCCCGAGCGCATGGAACGCCGTGCCGCGCACCGACAACACGGAGCATTCGGCGGCAATGTCGCACACCACGCTCAAAATGTCGCCGCCCAGAGCAGCCTCGTCCTGCAGGTACATGATGCCGGTCTTTGTGCATCCAATGTGGCCAATCATCCACAAGATGGCCTTGACGTGGCCTGGATTGGACGTGGCGAGCGTTTGCCACTGATCGCGCAACTCGTCGCACATGCGTCGAAAGTGCGGATGCGTGCGAAGTAGTTGGACGCCTTCGAGGGTTTTCGCGAGCTCGCCAAAAAAGTGTGGGAGTGTCCAGCCATTGTCGCTGAAAGTTGATGCAAGCCATCGAGGTATGAGTCATATTCACCAGAGACGCGAACGGGAGCAGATGAAACGACGCACATTGAGCTGCCGTAGAAGAGCACGTCGTCGTACTTGCCGCGCTCGAACGGCGATTGCGACCGCAATGTCTTTGCAATGGATCGGTGAAAACTCATTTCCATTCTGTCGACGTACGTACGGAAAGCATACTGGGCAGACCAATCAAGTCAGCGAAAGCACAGGTTGGCAGAAAAAAAAAAAAAAAACAACGCGAAGCATACATCACACCACCGGGCATACTCCTTGTCAATGTACCCCGTTGTCTTGAGATACTCGAATCCCTCGCTCGTTGACAACAATCGGATGAACAAGGGGTTTCCAACCTCGCCCAAATGATCCAGTGTCGGAGACAGCTGAACAATGGCCGACTTTGTCTTGGACTCAAACTCGCACGCAGCATCCAAGATACCAATCGCGAGCTGTTGCACGTGCTGGAGCGGGTCGTAGAGCTGAGTGAGCAACAGCGGCACAATCCACTCAAGGTTTTCCGGTGTGGGTGATGACTTGAGCACAGTTCCAAGGTGCTGAGTGGCAAACACACGAATGTCGGGAATGGACGACGTGAGAAACTTGGACAAGAGAATTCGGCAATGACCCTCTCTGTGGTGAGCAAAAGCAAGGTGAGGTGCCGGCAAACATAGTCAAGAGCATGGCGGGAGAATGCGTACTTTGAGTAGTCCAGCGACACAATCAGCACCCGCATGATATCGGTCCGTGCCGAGATTTCACTCAAATGGTAAAACAGTGTGAAGAATCGGAAATGGCCGAGGAGTTGCAAACCCATTTCGGACTTGGCCATGGACCCGACCAGCGTAAAGTAGCCCATCGTAAGCGTCTTTTCAAGCCGCGACACGGCAAGCAGCTGATGGGATGTTGAGCCCTCTCGATTCTATCAAACGGTGCAAGTGAATCAGCCGCCACAGCGTCGTCGGCACACGCGACGAGCACAAGCGTACCGGATCTACACCTGCGAGCGCACTCGCAATGTCATGCAGCAGCCGATTGTCGGCCAAGAACCGGCCTCCCTCGCTGCTCATCAACAAGCAATTCACAAACAAGGCACCAATCTTGATGAACCTGACATGCGCTCGATTGACGGGCAAGTCGCAAAATAGCCGCTTGCTCGGGCGAAAAAAGCTGGCCAATCGCTTGAAAAACTTTGTCGACTTGAGCGTCTCGTCGACCCTGCGCGCACTCAATAGCGGACCCTGCAGCAACTCTGTGACGACGGCCCAGTCCCACTTTGTATACTCGCGAGCCTTGGCCGACAAGACACCCGAATCCAAAAGCATGGCGCGAAACGTAGAGTCGTCCATGGCCAGTCCCATTTGCACCTTGACCTGATCCGTGCGCATGCGCGACGCGTTGCTAAGCGCGGCCGACGGGCCGACTCCACCGTACCCGCCAGCATCGATCCCTGCGGCGGCTGCCGACATGTTTGATGGTACTCGAGAGCCTGACGGCATGAATCCAACGAGACCACCGCCGGCGGCCGACGAGGCGGCAACGGCTGCTGCAGCCGCCATTACGGATGGCTTTGCGCCCGCCGACTCGTCAATGTGCGCCAGGGCTGCAATCGCTCGATGTCGGACTTGCTCGGTCGTGCGAAACCGGCTGGCCAGGTCAAACAGGCCCGGAAGCGATTGGACTTCGACAGCAATGTGCTCGGGGAGCAGTTGGTTGCATAATTCAATGAGGGATCCAATGAGCCCAGTGGCCTTGTCCATGACTTGGGGTGGCGATTGGCCAATCAGGTCGATGAGAGCCTCAAACAGGCCCGATTTGATGAATACGAGCAACAGGAGTGACGTTGTGTGACCTTGCAGGTCAAGGCGCTCCGGTTTGGGAGAGTAATCACGTGGGTCATCGGAGCGAAACAGTGATTGAAGAAGAGAAAGAACAGCAAGCTGGCGGGGATGAAAGGAGATGGTACGTCGGGGTCAGTTGAACTTGAATGAGCTTGTTTCGTTACGCAGGAGAGAATCGAGGAAGCGTACACGGTGCTCATCGTACGGAATCCGCAAGGCATCCACCATGGCCCTCACCACCCTTCGATCGTCCTGCACCAAATACAAGATACCCGTCCAATGCCTCAGTAGAGCCAACACAGCCCTTGTCGCACTCGCCAACCGCTCCTCGAGCTGCTGGCCACGACCATATGCATCCGAAAACGCAGATGCCACAATCTCAATGTCGACGCCACGCCGCACAAACTGCCTGGTTGTTGGGTCGTCCACAATCGTGAGCAGCGTTAGCGCGATAAACTCGGTCACTTCTCGTGGACAATCGAGCATGCCCGAGCATAAGGATCGAATACCCCCGGCTTGCGCCAACAGGGGCAAATGGGCGGGCGAGAGTGCGAGCTCGGCGAGGGTTTCAATGGAAAGCAATCGCAACTTGTCTTCGGGGTGATCGGCAAGTGCAACGAGAATTCGCATTAGTGTGGACTTGACCAGCGGTTGCTGCAGCTCAAACTGTGAACTGAGTGTGGGTGAAAGTGCCGGTGGGGTAACAATCAATGAAGGGGTGGGCGGAGCGGCGGATGGGACAAGCAGGTGGTGGAATGCAATGTCAATCCATGAGCGAAGGAGCTTGATGAGCTGTTCCTTTTCCGTCAATCGGCGAGACTCGCGAGTGAGGGCACGCAACATGTACACATCGATGCGATACATGAGCATGAGTTGAACGCTATCTTCAGACGTGCTGAGGTAGCGTAGGGCGCGGTAGGCGGAGGCACGGACGAGGTCGCCGTGGGCGGTCAGGTATGGAATGATACTGCAGGCAGAGTGACGAGTTCAGAAACGTTCACAAGGGGCAATAGAAGAAAGCAAGATACGACGAACCACATGAGCTTGGTGGACAGCGATACAGATACTGAATCGTGGCTCTCTTGCTTGACGATGCGTACAAAATTGTCGAGCGCCTCAAGCTGCAGGTCCTCAAGTGGCGGCTTGGTGTTGAGCGTGTTGACAACGTCCTGCATCGTCGGCGCGTATCCTGCACATTGAAGGATGGTAAGAAGATGAAACAAATCAGGATGACGGCAGCACATACGTCGCACGTGCTCCCCAATAGGTCGCCCCTTGGAATCAATCTGCGGTGCACTCCTTCGCCTGCTCCCATCGGGTCCCAGCCCGACGACATCCATGGAACTGGGCGCCTTGCGCATGTTTGAGTACATGGCCGACTCGTACGCATCGCTCGGCGTCGACCCCGCGCGATTTCGCCACTTTGCATCTGCCGGGGGAGCAAGCGTGGTTTGGCGCAGGTTTTGGTAATGCTCAAGCCGCTGCGATAGCTCTGCAATGCGCTGTTTGGCGCGATTGAGCTGAACAATCACGTCGCTGCGTGGGACGGTGCTGCCCTTGAGCGCGCCCGATTGTGAGATTTGAAGCATGTTTTCTGCCCCAATCTTGATTTTGGTTTCGATGAGCAGCTGGTGGTTGATTTCGGCAATCTGTTTTGGGTATGTAGTGCGCAAGTGAGTCCCTGGCGAGCGGCATCCCGGCAAGCGTCTGGTTCATTTCGTACTTTTGCCTCGATCGCGGCAGGGTCGGTAGGATCGGCCGGTGCCGGCGGCTGTGGTGGCGGTTGGGGCTGCGGTTGAAACATGGCTTTATCTGTACGACGGGGGTCCGAGCAAATGCTATGGAGTGGCTAGGCAGCAAAGACCACGGGTCGAGTGGCCAGGGGACGGGAATGTCGGGCTGGGCGCGAGGTAGTTGGTGGCCCAAAGCGTCGAGGTTGGATGGCACCGGTTGCCGAGGAAGAGGGGATGGCCCTTGGTCGTGGGATTATAAAGGTTGGTGCGGTTTCCATGCAATTGCTGGGTGTTCCCAGACTACGTCCATGTCATTTTATTGGGTCTCCTTATTCATCAACTGAAAAATTTTGCGCACATATGTCTTCACATCATAAAGAGCGTCGCACGTTGTCAATCGCCGAAACTGGTGATGTTCAGTTATCGGCAGCGCGTCTGCAGGTACAGTTACTGACATATACACCCACCCTCGTTCACCCCTCTTCGCCCTTCCTTTTTGCTTCCGATACTCTTGCGCCGACTCGCTCTTGTCATTTCGTCCATCATTGCCTTCACAGGCTCCCACGCAGCATCCAGCTCTCCGGCCCTCGCCTGCCCTCTCTCCCCCTCTCTCTCCAACGCCTCGCCATATTCCTTGACCCACTTTTCCACCTGCAACAACTCCAAATAATCCACACGCTTTTTTCCGGCCGTCCCCTTGCGCACCGCCTGCACCATCAACGGTTCCCCCTTTGCCTGCATCTCGGCGAGCTCGGCACACGTCAAGTGCAACCATCGCGTCAACACCACAGCATTCGCCATTTGCATGCTTGGCGGCGTGCCGTGCGGAAATGGAGGCAGCAAGAGCGATTTCAGCAGCTGGGCATCGTGGATCCCCACAACCAATTGGTCGACGGCGTCGTGGTTGCCGCGCGCGATGGCGCGCACGCTCACGTGGAATGCAAGGCCTTGGTGCGAGTGCATGTCGAGGTGCGTGAGCATGTGCGTGATGAAGCGCTCAGGGTCGGTTGGGTGGTGGGTTGCGAGAGCAGTGACTAGCGCCCAAGTCAAGGGGACATGGGAGAAGAGTGAGTTGAGGTTGGGCGGCGCAGATGGGCGAGTGAGGTAAGGGAGGATGTGCGAAAGCGTAGTGGGGTTGCGGCACAACGTGGCGAGGTACAGAAAGATGCGCGAAAGAGCGGGCATGGGATCAGAACTGAAGGATTGCTCTTGTTCGAGAAGGAAGAGAGACGTTGCTGATTGAGAGAGCGCGCCAGATCGAATGAGGTCCAGTAAAATTCGAGACCGTGCTGCTGGTGGATGACTCTGCCGTCGTGACTCGAGAAGAGCGCTGTCGGACTGCGATACAGCGGATAGAACTCGTCGTGCACTCTTGAAAAATGACAGGGTAAAGACCCACGACAAAGATGGCAACAATGGGTGTTCAAGGATCGCTTGTAGCAAGAGACCTATCCGACTTGACTCTGGTTCGGAACGTGCTTGATCCAAAGGAGCAGTCTCCAACATGTGCAACAGGGTCAACAACGCCCACGAAATCATGTACTCACTGCCGTCCGTTCCAATCCCATATCCGAGCGCCTGTTCCTCCGGCATCGGATACAAATACTTGAGGGCCAATTCTACGTCCAACCTTTGAACCGCCATCAGCAGCGCTCGACAATCCAAACCCGCCGGCCCGTCCGTCCCGCATCCTCCAGAAGCGTGCACATTTGGGCAGACGGCCATCGGTCCTTGATTGCGCACGCAACCTGCCACACCGAGAACCGATTCATGGGAAATGCACGCAGCGCGAGGCACGTCAACCGCAGCCGCCTCAGCGACAACAAGTCCAAGCGGTCGTGTACGTGCAACTGAATGTCCACTGGCAGGTCGACCAGCAGCCGCGGGCACTTTGGGCCAAGGAGCAACCGTGGCGGAACCGCCGTGGCTGGTGATACTTGAGCATTGAGCCTTGTGGCCAGATTTTGTGCCCGTGCAAACTGCCAATCACCCACTACGACCTTGGACGATGCACTCAGGATAGGAAGCATAGCGTCTACGTGCACATCGCCCTCACCCTCGACACGTTTCAAGGCCGCATCCATCATGACCTCCCAGACGAGCCCCGCAGGAAACCCAGGACTCGCCATGAGCACGTCCAACCTCTGCGCATGATCCAGCACGTCGTACGAATCCACGAGTTCCTTGACCACGGGCCGCAACATGTCGGCCGTGATATGCGTGCCGTCGGCAACCAGGGCAGGGACAAGTTGCGCGTTGAAGCGCGACCGCATCACCGCCTCATAGACCACCTTGGCCGCCGATGTTGAGCAAACTTGCCAGTTCCGAACACTGAGCAGCGCACTGACGACATGTGCATGGCCAGCATGCACTGCGTCTTCCAATGCCGTATTGATACACGCCCAAGCAATGGTTGGCGCTTCATGCACGCAAACAACGCCACCCGATCCCGGATATCTGTCCGACTCGATGGCCAGGCGTGGATGCGAGGCAATGGTTGCGAGCCGGAAGAGATAATTGGCAACGAGTGCGTTGACTTGGGCCGGGTCGCTGCCGGCCAGTAGATGATGAAAGCTGGCAATGACGGGCTCAGAGGGAAGCAGTTGTGGGCGGAGGACTGTGTCGAACAAGACACGAGCGGACCTCGCCCTGGCATCGGGCGGTGGGCACCAGGTCAGACATTGTGTGGCCGAATGGAATTTGTACGATGTCATTGCTTATGGGGGTGGAAATTGCATGGAGTTGTGTCATCATCCTCGCACATTGTCACCTGATCCATTTGACCAAGCCGATCCGGGTTTGCGCTCGCATTGACAAGTGTTCACGAAATGAGCAAGAGATATCGTTTTACACTGGATTGTTCGTAATAAAAAAGGGCTTATCGTCGTTGCTGAAAAGGGAATTTTGTTTTACACGTCTCACAGACTGGCCGCCATTGGCAATAAACTGCAGTGAATCGACAAGGATACGGAAATGAGCGACGGACCCATGTTCACAACTGAAAGGCAAAACAAGTGTCAACGTACTGGCCAAGCACACAGAGCACACAAAGGCATCACTGGTCATGCGCTTGTGGCAAAAGCAAGCAGCCCGAAAGTCGACCTTTGTTGGTGCAGGCAAGTTGAGCGATGACCGAAGCTCGGGCGGCGGGAGGTACGTAAACTAATGCGGACGTGCAGAGTGTCACGGACGTGCGTAAGTCACTTGTTGGGAAGTGGAGGCACATGGAAGATGGCACGAACCAACAGATGCTGAATCATGCCCTCTGGCCCAGGCAAGCATCGGTACACACCGTGTGTCAAGTGTGCGGCCTGCTGCAAAAACACAGAGTCGCCATAGAGTTTGCACGCGTCCAGATTGATTTCTGCCTTTTGCGCAGAAAAGATGGCATTCATGAGCGGGACATAGTGCGAGGGTGAGTCCGGTGAGGCGGAGATAACGAGGATGGAGGGTTTTGCGTCGGTGGAGGCTGTTGCGTGTCGGTTTGCGTCTGTCGCGGCCGATATTGCAGTTAGCGCGGGTATGAGCGTGGGTGTGCGGTAAACATGGAAATGTACACTACAGCAGAGAGCTTTGGACAAGGCCGACGACAAGTGACAGGATTGTCCACCACTCGTTGGGTCTTGCACAGCGACAGCTGCTGCTGCGGCAACCTCGTCCTGCATGAGTCTCTTGACGCCACCAACGAGCGTGCTGTTCATTGAATAAAACTGCTGGTATGCATTTGACCTTGCAATATGCTCCTCGATGGCGGGCGGTTGGATGCCAGGGAACAGGAATTGGGACGTGTGCGAGGTGGCTCCAATGATGGCGAGGCGATTGTCATGGTTGAGGGCGAGGTAGGCGTTGAGGAAGACACAGAGCTGATCTAGGAGGGCGAGGTGGTCGTGCTGGTGTGCTGCCCAGGTGTGGGTTGCACAGTCGAGGACGACAATCAAGAGCGAGACGAGTTGCGCGGATGATGAGTTTGCCGTGGGATTGGGCTCAGCAGCAGACGCAGACGCAGACGCGGAGAGGGGGGCGGTGGCGGTGGTGCCGTTGGCATTGGATGAGGACGAGGAAGACATTGTGTTTTTGGATCAGGTGAATTATCAAGAGTGACTGCGTTTAAGAGTATACGCAAGTGTTCCATTGGCCAAGTATTGATGATACATACCGGTACAGCTGCCGTGATGATTGTGATGATCGTGATGATCCCGATGATCGGGATGCACCCAAAGCTAAACATGAACGGATCGACGGCCCATGGCCACTGCATGCCCAGATCCATTCACAATGCATGAATGATGATTCCCTTTCCTGTCAAGTCAATATATAATACACACATCAATACACAATGGAGCCATCGACATCCCATTTCCACGGCCAGGAGATTGCGCTTCAAGTTGCGGGCTTCTCGCGGACCGATGCCTGGTCCCTTGACCTTCCCTCTAGTTCCAGTTCCAATGATCCAAAACCACAACAGTCCATCCACGTCCAGTCGTTTCGCCACGACCGCACCCTCCTGCGCTGCCAATTTGCCTCTGTCCCCGGCCCGCTCTGTACCGCTGTCATCATTGTCCCAACCACCGTCCGCGACCACTCGGGCCTCCCGCACACGCTCGAGCATGCCTGTTTCATGGGCTCACGCACCCACCCGGCCCGCGGCTTTCTCGACACGGCCGCACTCTTGTCGCTGTCCACGGGCACAAATGCTTGGACGGACTGCGACTCAACCTGCTACACCATCACCCTGGCCGGCACCCATTCACTCGCCTTTTTGCTCCCCGTGTTTCTCGATCACATCCTCAACCCTACACTCACCCCGGCAAGCTTCACCACCGAGGTGTACCATGTCAACGGCAAGGGTCAAGAGCAAGGCGTTGTCTTTTGCGAAATGATGGCCAGGCAAGATTCCGAGTCGGACGTGCTGGATCTGGCCTTGCGCCAGGCCATCTACGGCCCGGAATCCACGTATGCGTACGAGTGCGGCGGACTTACCGACCACATTCGCAAGCTGACCATGGAAAAGATCAAGCACTATCACGCACAAGAGTATCGTGCCGACAAGATTGCCGTGGTTGCCTTGGGAAGCGACATGGACGTGCCTGGCGTGTTGGCCGCCCTGGATCAATCGCCCGCACTTGCTGGGCTCACTGCCGAGCTGTACCCTCCCATGGACACGCATCCGCTTGCGCCGCCGTTTGCGCTTCCCTCGACCGGAACGACCCAAGTGGTTCGCTTCCCCTCGGAAGACGAAGACACGGGCTCGATCGCATTTGCCTGGCAAGGTCCCTCGCTGTTGCTGCCCCACGATGCATCGGCCGACCAGGTGCGCGACCATCAGCAGATGCTTGTTGCCCTGGACGTGCTCGGCAGGTACTTGACGGACGGCACCGCGTCTCCCTTGCACCAAGCCCTCGTCGAGTGTGCGGATGCCCCAGGCAGTGATGTGGATTTCGAGATGCGCATGTACGAACGGGTCATGTTGGTGTGCACGGTTTCCGGTGTTGGGTATCATGGGCGTGCGGATCACGTTGAGGCAGCCGACGGCAAGCGAGCCGAGGCAAATGGCCAGGTAGATGAAAGCATGGATGTCGACGGAGATCAAGATGGTCAAGAGGATGGCTGGTCGACGGAAACGGACGAGGAAGGCGATGATGACGGTTCCGATCCCTCGGATGATGGCGATGACTCGGACAACGACTCGGACAACGACGACGATGACATGAGTGTGGACGCGGAAGATTCGAGCGAATCCGACTGGTTTGCCAGGGCCAGGCTTGCAACCCTCCTCCGCGAAACCCTCATCTCCCTCACCACCGACTCTCCCGACTCGCACCTCACCCTCGACCGCATCCACGCCGCCATCCACCGGTACAAGTTGCACCTGCTCGCTCAACTCGAAGATGACCCTCACGATACACTCCTCACATCATGGATCCCCGACTTGGTCCACACCTCGAGTCCAGCACACACCCGCGCATCCAACCATCTTCACCGCGACTCTGTGTTTTCGCACTTGGCTGCCCTCTTGGCCGTGCCCCTCTCCTACTGGTACACGCTCATCCGCACCTGGCTGCTTGACCAGCCACACGTCCAAATCATGGCCGTGCCCAACGCCAAGCTCGCCGCCAAACTCGAGCACGCCAAGCGCGCGCGCGTGCAAGCGCTGCGCAAAAAGCTGGGCGCGCGAGGGCTCAAGGCGGCCGCCGCCAAGGTGGCGCATGCCATGGCCGCAAACAAGGTCAATGTGCCAGACTTTGCGGCGGCATTGCCTGCGCCAGCAGACCCTACGCGTGTTCCACAGCTGCCCTACGCAGACACGCTGCGCATGCCCAAAGTCGAGGACCCCGTGTCGGCATTTCCAACGGTTCATCTTGTACACGTACCAACGTCGGCGTTCGTGCAAGTCAAGTTGTTCTTTCACTTGCCCACGCTGCCACCAACTTTGATGCCGTACTTGTTGCTGATGCAAGAACTCATTTTTCATTTGCCGACGCTCGATGGGACCCCCTGGAACCTCAACGTCGAGCTGCTCAACAAACTGACGTCCAACCACTCGTGTGCCGTTGGCCTTGGATCCGACGTGTTCACTGCCTCGTACCTAACGGAAGCCCTCGTTGTTCAATTCACGTGCTCGCCCGACACCCTGGCGGCCGCCACGCGTGCTGTTGCACGCAACGTACTGCAGCCCGCATGGGTTGCCGCCGACGTGTACGAACGCGTCAAGGTCGTGGCAAAGAACTTGGCGAGCGACGTGCAAGAGTGGAAGCGCGACGGTAGTTCGGTTGTGGGCGCCGTGGGCGGAGCCATTGTCGGACAAGCGTGTGGGCTCATTGATCCGTACTTGTCGGTGTTTGTGCAAGAGCCCGTACTCAAGCGCGTGGCCAAGGCCGCAGACAACACCCGGGAGATGCGCGACATTGTGCGCATGGTGAGCGAGGTGCATGGCGTCGTGTTTACGCGGCCGTGGTTTGCTCAGGTTGCAAGTGCGGGCGGCGAGGACGTGTGGCGGGTTGTGAGTGACGAATGGGGCAAGGTGGCATGTGCGGCGCAATTGACCACACCAAGCTCAACGACGACTGAGATGGACATGCTGCCGCCGCCGCCCGCATTCCCATTCCCGCGTTCGCCCTATGCGCACGCTCCCGGCCCAGTCACCATTGTTCCAATTGCAGGCATCACGGCATCCTACTGCTCGCTGTGGACACCCTGCGACCTGCTCCACCCACCAACCCACTCGTCGCCCGTGCATCCCGACTACTACGCCACCCTGGTCCTTCTCGACGTGCTCTCTCGTTCCGAAGGCCCACTCTTCACCGCCATCCGCGGGCCCGGGCTTGCCTACGACGCCAGCTTGCACCTTGCCACGTGGACGGGGACCTTGACGTTTGACATTTCGGAAGCCAGCGACATTGTGGCGTGCCTGCAAGCACTCGACTCGGTGCTCGACGCCGACGTGCACGTGGACCAGCTGGCCGTTGACCAGGCAAAGTGTGCGCTGGCCTTCAGGTATGCGAGCGCGCGATCGGCGCCCGCAAGTGTGGCGGCCGAGGCCCTCAGGGCGCGGTTGAGAGGCGTGGGTGAGTTGGCGGCCGTCGATGAGCAGTTTGCAGAGGGAATCAAGCGCGTGAGTGTGGACGAGGTGTTCAAGGTGGCAAAGGGATGGGTCCAGAGATTGAGGCAGCCCGGAATGAGGCGGTTGGTGGTGGTTGTGCCCAAGGGGAAAGAGGACAAGGTCAAGCGTGACCTGATTGGGCAAGGTGTGGTGAGTGAACGAGAGGGGGAGAAGGTGGAGGTGGTCAGGTGGAGTGAAATTGCGAAGCAAGTGTTGGGAATCGAGCTGCACTTGTAAATTGTAATGGTACACAACTGTTTGACCTCTCTTTAGTGTTGCTAAATACATTATTTACCACCGCACGATTTCCTTCTTCTTCTCCTTTGCTGCATTGGGATCCACCTTTGTGGATGCATCCAGCAGCAGCTGTTGCATTTCGCCAGGCGAAGGGGGCACAAACGTGTCTGGCGGCTTTTGGATCGGGACCATGTCCCAGTCGTCCAGGTCGAGCTTCTTGTCGGATGCGTGGAGCCTCTAATAGGGATGGGGCAAAGTGGTGTGGGTGAGTTGTTTGGTGGGGTTGCGAGACTAGCAGGAGAGGCAAACCGAGACGCACAAAGTACTCTTCGCGAATGTCAAACTTTTTGCGTTTCTTGCCTTCCAGGGCAAGCTTTTCCTCTTTTGACAGCTATGTACAAACAAGGAATATTGACACACAGGTAAGAATCCATGACCTAGTACGGTTAGGCATATGTATCGAGTAGAAAGCGTGCCTTTTGAACCTTGCTCGAGTTGTACTCGACTTTGGTTTCCGTCAAGTGCGACAGCGCAAAGGATCCGCCAACGAGAATGGCGAGCAACGGAAGCCCAAACAAGACGAATGGCCGGCGGCGGATGGCCGACGACAGGCCATTGGAGCCGCCAATGGAGCGACTCGCGCGTGGGAGCGAGTCGGACATGGCGAGAACTGACGGTAGTGTGTCAATTGGGGAGACGGTCGGCGGTGTCAAGCGAGAAGAGAGATGGGGCGGTCCGTGTTGGTTTGTTTCACGGAGCAGACAAGTGCGAATTCATCAGTTATGGAGTGTACATCATGGCAAGTACAGTGATAAAGATAGAAAGATGCAGGCCACATACGAGACGCAGGCAGAACCGAAGAAGGCAGAGCAACGTTAACTTCAATTTGGCTGTGCGGTCAGAAGTGAGATCGACGGGCCTCTCTCACGATCGGCTCGGACAAGTTACATATCACAATATGAACACTGTACTTACCAGTGCCACGCACACTTGAAATTGAAATTGAGCGATTCAATGACACAAAGACAGCGCAATGAACTCATCTGCCACCAATGCAACTCGGGGTCCTGATCCTCCGCAGCTCCCCTTAAGACCCAAGCTTGAGCCTCGCGCTTGCAGTCTTCCACGGTTGCCTCTCACGGTCATCGACCTGATTCTCGCCCATCTGGCACATCTACCTTCTGTCGACAAAGTGTCCACACCAGTTTCATTTGTCACCATTCTTAGCGTGCTGCTGCCCTCCTCTGTCGCCACGGCCGTTTGTACAGCCGTCGTCCGATCTGATATGCTGTCCCATCTCTCTGCTCCTTGGATCACGCTCTCGACAACCTCGTCTCATCAGTTGGCGACGGTGGGCAACATAAATGCTTCCAATTCCTCAATCTCATCCATCCAGCGCTGGCTTCTATTTCTTCTCGTCCGGGTAGCGCCTTGCAGCGCCTTGTCGCGGCTGCCTGCCGCACAGGCTCCGTCAGTGTTCTGAACCGGTTGCACACCGCGCCTGACATGGATCTGTCGGTTTGCAGCACATCCGCCATGGACTCGGCCGGCCGTTTTAACCAAGTTGCTGTTCTTGAATGGTGGATCCAGCATTATCATTGCCCCTCGCGATTCATTTCGGAAGAGGCCTTGCTCGATGTTGCACGCGGCGGCCACTTGGACGTGCTTCAGTGGGTGGCGCGCACACACCTAAACGGCGCCGACTTTGATAGCGATGCTGTTGTGGATGTCAGCGCAACGCATGGCCACCTTGCCAACCTCAAATGGTTCGCGGCCGTTTCGCATTTGGACAAGGACCGCTTTGGTCCAAACCAGTGGCTGGCCGTGAGCCGCAATGGTCACGTACATGTGCTGGAATGGGCGTGGAGTCAACGGGGAATAGATTTGCCGGCAAAATTGCAGCCGTGTATCGATGGCGCCGCGGGCAACGGGCACACAACCGTGCTGGACTGGTTTTTTGCCAATGCCCCACGTAGCGGATTCCGATACTCTGTTGAAGCACTCGATGTGGCCGGTCGAAACGGCCATGTTGCGACGTTGGAATGGTTTTTGCGGTCAGGCTTGGAGCTCAAGTTCACGCCACTGGCCGTCGAAGGGGTGCCAGGGAGAGGGGCCATGTCGTGGTCGTTCAATGGTGGATGTCAAGTCGCCAATACCTTTCCGTTCTCACTGGTCGAATGTCACACCACCGGCCGCCCTCGGATCTTGTCATGCTTGCCGCGTTCGGTTACCCAATAAGCTTGGAGCAAGCCAGGGCGCTCGACGCCTGTCATTTTCAAGATATGTTTGCGGCTGCATGCCGGCATGGCCAAGTCAACGTGTTGGTTACATTCAAGAACAAGCTGTCACGAGGATGGAACCGTACCTTGCTCCATTGCGAAGCCATTCGCGGAAATGCACTCGCGGTTCTCCAGTGGTTTGCAATTGAAGATCCTGATCGATGGAATCCGTTTCATGCCTACCTGGATCAAGCCCTTATTGACGCCGCTTCGTCAGGGCATGCACAAGTGGTGCATTTCGTTTTCGTCAGCCGATACCTCGGCAAACCCGTCTTGGACGAGCAGTCAAGGATTCCGCTGCACAAGTGCGTGGTCGCGGCGTGCCGGCATGGGCGTCTTTCGGTTTTCGATCTGCTGCGTTCCCACCCATGGTTCTCGTTGTGCCTGGACCATTTCGGTAGTACATTGGCATTGACCGCCGCCGCGGTGGGTGGCCACATTGCCGTGCTTGACTGGTGGCAATCGCATCAGCTGCCGTTTCCGCCTTGCGCCGCGGCAATCATCGATCAAGTGTCCATGGGCGAAACGGATAATGGTTGGCTCGTCTTGGAATGGTGGGCCAACAAGCAGCCCAATTCGTTTGTGTTTACAGATGTGGCATTGTGGGGTGCGATCAAAGGCAACAATCGTCGAGTCATTCAGTGGTGGGTTCGGTCAGGGTTTGTCAAGGGTCCGCTCATGCTCGCAGCACTTGAAGACGTGCGGTGACGTTTTGCTGCACGCCGGCACGATGCGCTTGTCAGGTCCTTTTCCTGTTCCTCAGATCTCAGCTCTACCAATATCATGTATTCCATGTCGATGTATATAGCAGCATCTTCCCACAGGTCCACATCACCAATGGAAGCACACATCGTCCCATCATGTCATGAGCGTCAATCCTCCAGTCTCCAAAAAGTGCGCAAGCTCGGGCATATCCTTGAAAGCGCTCGTCGGCACCATGTGCAAGAGCAACACCAGTCCAGCAGCTTCCCTCTTCAAAGTGTTGACTCCGAGTAGGACAAAGTAGGCAAACGCAGCCACCGAGGCAACAATCAAGAGCACAAATGTGACCATAATCCACGACCTAGCAATTGCCAGCCTGGCAATGAGACGAGCTTGAGCGCCAATCTCGAGCTCTCGGCACCGGTCCTCAATGTCCAGCGAAATGGCTTCCATCAGCTGCCAGTGCATGAACGCCTCGGACGTGCGAATCGTTTGGCGGGCGTTCACGTCCAGCAGTTGGTCGACAAAGTACCGCCCTGTATCCAAGAGCCGCGTGAACTCAATGTTAAACGGCAAGGACGCCAAAGTGCGCGTGAAGCCAATGGCCGGGTTTTCGGGCACGAAATTACAACTTGTCGGCAACGTGCAATTGCGCGGGAGCGCTGTGAGCTCGGGGACTTGAATCGACAAACCCGTGGGATCTTTGAGGAGACGCTGGTGAATCTCGTCGGCTTCCACGAGATATGTGCGCAGGTTTTGAATCAAGGACTCGGTCTGCACAAAGCCCGCGAGTGGGCCGGCCACAGCTTCACGGCCGGTCACGCGCATGGCATTAGCATAGTATCGACGGTCGCTAACGTCCAGCAGTCGCTGCAAGTCGACTTCAACCTGCAATGAGCTATGAAACCCAGCAACAAACACACAGACACAAATGTTAGCAGCCACATGGACCATGAATGGAACAGGCAGACTCGAATCACAAACGAACCTCAATGTGACTGTAAACAGTGCTACCACAATGGCCCCAATGCCAATGACGCATGCTAGCAGCGGTGTCACGAATTTCTGTTGACGCCCGGTCGCCTTGGCTGCCGCACTGGACCTGCTGCCTTTTCCACCAAATGAGCCGCCTCCGCTTGTTGGCACGCCGGCATCGCCACTGATTGCATCTGCGCTCCCCACCCCCGACCCGCCATTTGTGAGATCAATGAGCGAATGATCCAGCTCCTGCGCCTCGTCCTCTTGAATGATTTCTCTGAACGACTCGATCTCTTCGTCCATGTTGGTCACCAATCCTGACGCGATCTTCGTGTGGATCCCAAGCAGCAGCCCATGGACCTGTGATTCGCGGCGGAAGTAGGCCAAGGTCACGCGAAAGTACACGATGAGGCCCACGGCGAACAAGGCAAGCAGCGACACAACCATGATGATAATCAAGTACATGGAAACCTCGGCGCCAATCTGGTTGTATGCGCGAATGCCTGTCACGGGAAGTTCTTTTGACGCGGCCAGGATGCCAAACAAGTTTTCGAACAAGAAGCTGAACTCAGACACTGTGTTTGCGACGAGCGGTGTCAATGTCCCGTTCGCAGTGTATCCCAGTGCCAGCGCGCCAGCTTGAAGCACAATGGTGGAGAGCTCTGTTGGGCTAACCATGATTGGTACATAGTCGATCCGTGTCGCGTTCACGACGATCCGGTTGTACAGGCGAAAGTGGGGTGTTTTTGCGAAATTGGCGGCCTCGAGTCGATTAAGAATCGGTAGAACTGTCGCCACCTGGAAAGGAAGGCAATGTCAGAAAACCCTGCATTTTTACCAACACACAATCAACGCGAGCCGTACCATGGCATTGTAATTCGTCCTCACAGTCGCTACGCCAGCCTGATACTCAATGTTGCTATTGATGGCCGAGCCATATGCCATTTGTCGAATGCCTTCAACCATCCGAATGACTGCCCGACGTCCAATGCGAGTTTGGGTGAAATCGGTCGCAATCGAGTCGTTGCTCAACGCCATAAAGTTGAGACAAAGCACGAATCCGATGATAAGAGCGGCAAGAAACACCACAATGAGCGCTCCGGTGTGCCATGCGGCCTGCAGCGGACGAGTGAGACGGATTTCCATGACGCGCCGAAGTGATGCACGTTGGCGCTGTGACCTGGAGACACTGGTGCCTGAGGTTTGGGACCCATGCTGCGAGGCCGCTTTGCGCAATGTAAGTGCATTGTTTTGAATTCTGGCGATTGGTCGAACTTGGGGCTGTTGGAACATTGCTGTGAAACGTGGCACGGTTGATGGTTCCTGTAATCATGAGAGGATTTGCAGCCGGTTCGTTCGGCACTTTCTCACTGGTTCCAGCAATTGGTGCAAGTGATGCATTTGCAATACCGCTTGAATTGTGCGAAAGACCCTTGGGCGACCCTTCTGACGACTCAGACGGCAGCGAGTCTGGGAGTGATGGAACAGACAAGTTCTCCAAAGAGTCGAGGTTGTTGTCGCCGGAGCCAAATCGGTCATTGCTGTTCTTCGCTTCGCGAGCTTCAACATCATCAGCCAGATCAATGACTTGCTGGGCTCGAAGCTGGTCCTGTTCGACGGTCGACGTGTATTGTGCAAAGAGACGGAGTGAATTCTTGTCACGCGAGTTCCTGGCTAGCAACCGAGCATAGCAGTTCGATGCACGTGTGCGATGAAAGGCCAATTTGGCCGTGACCTCGGCCAGTCGCTCGGCCGACGCCTTTGTGCGCACGCATTCCCATGCATCCCGAATTGCGTACATGGCCCGAAATGATGGAATCTACTCTCGCGGTCCAGCGAATCGAGGGCCACTTTGTCGAGGACATGAGCACCGGCATTCTGGAGCGACCGCTCGCGACAGTATCCCAAAAACTTGACATCCAACGGAACCTGACGTGCGGATTCGAGCTCTTTCATAAGGCTTTCGGCAATCTTTTCGCCTTCTTGACCGTAGTAGGTGCTGAGATACGTTGCGGCCAAGAGCAATAGCATGGGGT